>CM076577.1:1131790038-1132070068 GCA_034641835.2 Pinus albicaulis | reverse complement strand
ATTTCACTATGGCTTGTGTAATGGTACACTCATATCAATGCTAAGCTTAACCAATCATACAAGATCAACTATTATATAAACATTAGCAATCAAACTATGTTTCTACTTAAGGTTTATAAGATACACATGTTGGCATAGAGCTAGTAAGGCTATGTACTTATTACTATGATTCTGGTCAGTGTTAATAAGGTATGAAATGAATAGGGAAACAGAGATCATTATGTCACAACAAGGAGCTTAGCTTGAATATGGAGTTCCTGGACACTATAATCTAAGACCTGTATTAAGGATATCATGTTTATACGAATATGTGTTATTCCATTACGTGTAGTTACATCAAGAAAAGCTTGGTCACTGATTCAATGGACTTGATTCATTAGTATTAATAACATAGTGAAATCAATAAGCTTATAGATTCAATAGAGCTTACTAATAACTTAGGTAAGGTGATATAGTGATAGTTACTAAGCTTAAGATGGGCATCATAGGTACGATACGGTCTCTTATATATACCAATATGCTTTTAGTTCCATATAACTGTTATCATTGTAACTAATACATGGGAATCATAGAAGAGAGATAAGGGTGAATACATTACTCAGCTTAAGCTAATCCAACTCTTTTCACTAATCAAAGTTGGAAAGAGCGTATTCAATGATATCGAGCTAGAACAGGAACAAGCATATCTCAGTATTGAGCTTACATTACACCTATGTCCACATTAGCTATTGAAATACAAGATGATTTATTAGGTAGAATATTGTATGCTATTACTCTATCCTTAACCTATATGATGAATATGGACATTGTAGTATACACTAGAGTAACACTGAAACATACTTTTTATAAAAGACCAATATGAGATAATGTAGATTAGGGAAACACTATCCTCATATAAACTATACAAGCTTATGGATCCGGATATGATCTGAGCCTATACTACGATATGTATATTTTTTATCACTTTATTATGATATATTGATTGGCCTAGGATTAAGGGACATTTCAACATCCCGGAGCACTGGACAATACACCATTGGCTTGGCACCTTGGTACAAGGGTTTTAAGGGTACAATTGAACGAACAACTATAAAGGATAATTGTGTGTCTTACACGATTAGTGGCATCATAGAGGAAATTAATGAGACAACATTAAGAATTATAGAGTTTCCTGTTCGCAAGTGGACTCAGTATTACAAGGAATTTCTGGAAGCATTGATGACTGGGAATGATAAGATTAAAGAACCATTCATAAGGGACTATAAGGAATACAATACTGATACCAGGGTCCATTTAGAGGTGTCATTGTCTGAAGAGAATATGAATATTTCACTTCAAGAGGGCCTTTTAAGGAAATTCAAACTGACTACTACAATCAATACAAGTAACATGCATCTTTTTGGCTCAAAGGGAATCAATCATAAATATGAGACCCCTGAGCAAGTTTTGGAGCACTTCTATCATATCCATCTTGAATTCTATAAAAAGAGAAATAAAGTCCAACTGGACAACCTTCAGCTTGATTTGTTGAAATTGGACAATAAAGTCAGATTCATCCTGGGAGTGGTAAATGGAGAAATCATAGTGAACAATAGGAAACATGCAGAGTTTCTTACAATCAAATAGATGAAAAAACACATACAAAAAACCAGATAATAATCATGAACAAGCTTAATATTGAATTATGAACTGTAAAGGAACTTACAAAATGTGACATTACGAACCTGGTCAAGTGCACAAGAAAAAATATCTTGGACATGACCCTGGTTGACAAGTTGTATTGCTCATGATGCAAGAGGATTTGTACCTATGCTGCCAAGTCATTCAAAATCCATAATTATCTATACAATAAATAAAAGTAATGGATGTAGTATTTTTTACTCTAAGATGCATTCTTATGATAATGTTAGAACATATGTTGAAAATGTCAAAACATACCTAAATAAGCTCCTCTTCGTTTCAAGAACAATTTATTGGAGTCGCCTGAACTTGAAACAAGCTTCCCATGATTTGAAAGAGTAGCAACTAAGTCAACAACGAATTTTTTGTTGCTACATTGGATCGAGGGAGGTTTGCTCCAAGATTAAATCGCTCCAATAAATTATTCTCTACTAAATAGGGCCAACCACGTGAAGGTGGAAGCTCTTATGGCCCCTCCCCCCCCCCCCATCACATCACTCTCAATTCCCCAATACCCAATCTATATTTCATTTTTTACTTTCATGAGCATAAAAAAAAATATTCAATAACTAATAAAAAAACAATGCAACAAAAAGTACGCAAGGAAACATTGAAATTAGTGCTTGACATAAAAATAGTATGATAAATGAGTTTTTTATATAACGCAAAAAACGTTCCAAGTATGGTAACGTTTGTCTTATAATAATACAATATTTTACATTATCGAATTTTCTTTTTCTTCTTCCTATTTTTAAAGCTCCTAACTACATCATCAATATCATCATGCTCTGCTCCTGTTTCGTGCCTTTCGACCCGCACTGCTGACCTAGTTGCGTAGTCACGATGTCTGGTCTCATCCAGTGACGGGGCATCGCCTACAAAAACAGATAATATTAAATTTTAATTGTCAGTTTTTAAATATCATTGAAATAGTTCGGTAATATTAATAAAAAAAATTGCAATGAGATTATTTACCTAGTGCACCAGTTGTCACCGTTGGGACCATTGCCCTGTCTTCCTCTTTGGTGGTAAGATCCTCAAGTACAAAATTCTCTGTAATTTAAACAAAAAACGTTATAAGGACAAACATCAAGGTATAATTAGAAAAAAAATATAAGTGGAAATTAATTACCGTCATGGTCCTCACTGATAATAGCATTGCCAGCCTGGTCCCCACTACAATGATCAGGTTGCACGTTAGGAACATGTTCTTCTGGCAATATTTTGTTCTCAACGCACTGCTCTACAACTAGGTTATTTGGCTCGTTGAAAGTGTTGCCCCCTTGATTTAAACAAATTTGTTAGACATTAAATTTATGGACGAAAACAAACATATTTAAAGGTTAAATTTTTACCTTATCAGGCATTCTGGATCTTAGGACCTGTTCCAAGCTTCTATGATATTCAACTACGGCTTCATAGCCGTAATGGAAAGCAATATTTTTATCCTCCTCTGTAGTTTCTGTTCCAAATTCATCACCCTACATTACATATGATTGTGTATTTTTAATGTTATTTTATGGGATTACAAAAACGTTGGAAGGCGATACAATTAATTATAAGATGTTTAGATACTTACAATTCTTGCGGCTAATTTCAAGTAGCCGCCCTGGCCTAGCTTGTGATGGCCCTTTTTTTCAATCCTAGCTTTGGTTGCCTTTGAGGTGTCAGGCAACCTATCATCAAAATATTGAAGTCAAATATGACGTAGCACACTTTTATTTTAGACATAGAGAAAATTAAAGCTATTGAATTAAAGTTGTAATTTACCTTACGGGTCTAGTTGGCATTTTTCCTTCTTTCTTTGCCCTTTTCTCTTTTCCGTCATGGATGAGTTCTCTCCACTCACTCTCTAGAACTATTAGAGGACACTTGTATCTAGGGTTAAATTTCAATTGCGTCCTATAGGTGTCCCTGGTATATTTCAAATATTTGCCAGCTACCTGAGTCACCGCTATTCTGTCAAATGTGCCCACCCAAAAAAGGGCTTCTAGATAATCTAGAAGTTCTTTTTTCACCTTGTGTGTATGGTTGGGCCAAAAATTACGAACTCATGGATCTCCAAAAACTTGTAGAACTTGTTAGTCATCAGTATTTTTCACTTGTTAGTGATGACTAGATCCATAACTGAGTTTTCTAGAAGCTGATCTCCATATGTCAATTTGTCATCTAGAAAACCCTCATAAAACTTTTTTCACCTTTCCTTTTTCAGTCCGCCCGTGTCAAAGTTAAAACTCATTATCACTATCCTATCTAGTTTCAGCCCTACTGGTCTGCCCATCAGCTCTAAAAAGCAAATCCAAGTCTGTTTCAAAAGCCTCCCTTAAGTTAGGAAGTGGCGCTTTAAGGCATTTTACCCTTGGCAACCATCAAAAGGCCAAAAACCTCCATCTGATATAGACCAATCATGACAGACCTCCCACTCTGCAAATGAAATTGATAACAGCCCTAAGTCGCACCACTTACACACCCCTAAGTCTCAACACTGCATAGACCAAAGTCTCAAGCTGATTATTAGGTGTTTTTACAGTGTTTTATGGATTTTGCAAAGGTAGGAAATATAACATCATCTCAGGAGAAATTTCTTGAATCTAAATTTAGAAGAAAAACTGCTTCTCAATGTAAACATGAGCCTGAGATACATCTGCAAGACAGAGAGTTACTCATCAAGACCTTGCAGCTTCCTTTCAACACGAAATCACAGTAAAAGAAATACATCACTGTCAAACAAACTGGTAATTTGTCATGGCCAAGAACCTCCTTCATCTACAAGCAGAGGGTTAAGGCGCCTCCTTCATCTACAAGCAGAGGGCGCTGGCCAATATTGACTTTAAGGATTGAAAAACTTACTATAAGCACAGCTTTGCCTTTTACTAGACAGTAACACAGTGACTCTGGGTTTCTGAGTGTAAGTGATTATCATAACAGTGCTAAGATCTGAAATGTGCAAGGCAAGAGGAGACAGAGTGTTTAGTTTTGTAAATAGAATCAGTTGAGGTTTCAGTCATCATCAGGGCACATCAAAAAGGACTCCTTAATCAAAGCTATCATAACAAACATCTCTGCAGGGGTGTTAAGATGCATAGCTTCAATTAGTCTTAAACAGGAAAATACTTCAGTGAAAAGACCCCTTTGTGTTCTTTTGTTCCTGTTGAAGTGTGAAGTACAGTCCATGGTTTCTGGATGAACATGAAGAAGAGATAGGAAAGTAGTACATGCAAGTTACACTCCACCACAAAGACAGGTATTTTCTCTTCAGATACAACAGTTGGTGTTTTCAGAACTCCATCAGAAGAAAATAGCCAAAAGGAGCCTCGGTGTCTGTGAGCAGAAGAAAGGATGGTTGTTTTTCAAAGAGTGCTAATCTCCCTACTCACAAAGATTATCTTTCAAATGACTTATCATAATTTGACCAAGGAAAATGGTGACATTTCAGTTTCCCCTCAACAAAGAGCAATGCAATGAGACAGTGGAGACCTCCTTCACAGGAAACAAAAAGGCACCTCTCTTTGTTTCACTTTCTAACCCTGATGTATCATCCTCTGTTTTGTCTTCTACCCAAAGTCAAAGAAGGAAGCTCAAAAAACACCTAACAGTTGCATCTACAGTCAAGCAACACCTGTCACCCAATTAGATTTTCATTGCAGACAAGATTATAGCATGATACCCAGAGCAAAAACATATTTGATCTATTTTGTCTCTTGCAAACAGGTATACAAGCTCATCAAGTACAAAAAGATTTTTGGCACAGTGTTTCAGGTTCTGGAAATCATCAAAAGCAAAATCTAAATGCCACTGCTCCAAAAAGAGACATTTCCTCCTCTAAGTAAGAAACAGTCAAGGTTTCAAAGGACATCTTTTTCACCAAGTTATGATCTGAGTTTTGAAAACTTTGAAAAGCATGAAAAGAAAATCAGCTGGCAAAGGCAATTTGAGTTTTATTACCAAGAGACATCACCATTGGAACTATTGTTTATCATAAGCAAAGGAGGTGTTTTGATAGACTGTCAGTGTTTTAGAAAGTTCGAGGCCAAAATGGGTTTTCAATATTCAATGGACAGAGATATTATACAATATGTTTTGAGCAGAGGAGTGTATTGAAAAAGGGCGCCCTTCTTAATCAAAGGGCCATGGCCGAATCCAAATAAGTGCAATAAATTTGGGCACCTGCAGTGGGAAAAAGGTTGAAGAAGAAATTGGAGACAGAAACTGTCAAAGCATGTTGAGAATACACACCCTATCCCTTCAAATAACAAAGTAGTCTTCAGTATTTCTTTTTTTGATAGTTCTGGAGTAGGGCTTATGTAATGAATATCACCATCATTATTAGCACAGTGGTAGAGAATAGTCTATAGATCATCAGGGTAATATTCAACCTTTCAAACCTATATGCATAAATGAGCAGAGTTCTGACCTTTCAAACTATAGTTGTTTTCTATAAAGGGTTGAAAACTCTATCAGCATCTTTTTTAAAAAGACATAAAAACTCTGTTACCGAAATCATTTCAAAAGGGATAAGCACCTTTCAGATGAAGTCAACATGTGTTCAAATTTCAAAAGGTACACCAAGGCAGCACTGCAAAAAGCAAACCTTTAAAAAGGCCTTACAAAGGTTAAATCACGGAGTTGGATGTTAATTTTGCATTTCTAAAATGACAAAAGCCCGTTGGCCTTTACATCTTTTCAAAAGGGTTTAAGACCGTTGAACCTCCTTTTGACTCCCCAAGAAGCGCAAAGTCGATCCACTCTTGCCATTTCAGAGATTGAAGACGAGTTCGCAGTTGTTTTTGCTGTCTGCAAGGTTTTTATAACAGCGCGACGCGCCTGGAGTGTTGCGCGACGCGCTCAGGTGGACTTTTACACTGGCACTCAACTGCCACGCGACGCGCCTGTACGTGTGCGCGACGCGCCTGTACACGGCGCCCGGCCGACCCGACAGATCCACCCGACAGCTTTGTGCGCGGCGTGTTTTCGTTCAAACGCGTCGCGCTTGATGTTTACGCCTCCAACCGCCTTCAAAACATTTCCAACCCACAAAAAAAGATCTGCATCATGATTTTGAGGTATTTTGGCTTGCTCTCCTTCAAAGTTCACATCTTCTAAATATTGTTTGAAGCAGAAAAACAGTGTTTGTTGAAGAAGGTAGCGTTCAAGTTAAAGCAGTGTTTGTTTTTAAGAGCGGTTGTGATTGAAAACTACAAGTCTCTTCCACCACATCATAGAAACAAAACAAGCCCTTTTAACCTCTCTTATAAATAATGACTTTGACTGAGAATATATGGTTCAAATAAGTGCAAGGAATGAAGGAGTTAAAGTAGAATTTATTGAGTTTGCCTTAGTTTATTATCATCAGATATTTGTGGAACTTCCTATCAGGGTTAAGGTCAAATCAAGAGAGGGCTTGTCCTCATTTATTTTGCTACATCACCATATCTGTAAACTGGTTTTTGCTGTGAAAATATCCATTGGTTGAAGCTGTGCTTGAGTGGTAGATATACTGCTAGAAATGCCTATAGAGAAAACAGTGTGTTGAACTGCTACAAATTTCTCATACCACAGCATAAAAAACTTTCAAACTTTGTCACCATACCTGAAAAACAGTGTTTTTGCTGTGTGGTGATCCGAGGTGTAAAACTGTGGTAAATTGCTGAATGTGTTATTAAAGGCAGCTACAGGAAAGAAATTGTGTTGAACTAGGAGCTGTGTGTTTTCACCTTTATTAATCAGAGGACAAGAGATCCTATACCTTCAAAGCATCAAAGGGCAAAGGTCACTCCTATAAACCACAGAAGGGACAGTTTTTCACTAAGTATTCCACTTGACTGTCTTGGTTCTTCAAGCTTATTTTGATAAAGTTGATATTCAGATGGAGTAAAGGTTTTTTCTGCAAAGGCAAGGGTTTCACATTGATAAGGTGCTTTAACTATTTGACAAGATAAACTCCTATAGGCTTTGTTGAACTTTTTAAGCATTCTTCAAAAACTCTGTCACCTTGTTCCATAACACTGAGATTGATTGTATGCCCACACTGCAGGTTGACTATGTATGTGGTATGATTTTGTTTGATGAAGTGACATACCTATAGAGAACAATGAAGTGTAATAAGAAAAAAGGGTTCTTGATTAAAGAGCAGTTTATTGGTTGAAAGCTACAGGGCAAAGTTACTCCTACTTCTCACAGAAAAGACAATTTTCACTGTGTATTTTACATTGATTGTCTGATTACATTAAGGGTTGATTGCATAAGACCCAAACTTCACAAGAACAAGGTGATTTCTTGACACCTTACACAGAAAATTCACCTAACAGCTGTCTCCTTTTCGCTGTACGGTATCCTATTGAAAAGTTTGTTGGCAGAGATACTTTCAAAATGGAAGGCCACTTTTTAAGGGAGCAGGGGTTTTTTATATTGTGAGGGAATAGTGTGCAGTCATCCAAAGGCAGTCTTCACTATCTAAACAGTGAATTGACATAGTTTGGCTCCAAGAAGGTAGTTTATAGACAGTGAGGCTGTTTGTTTCTTCAAAATCACATCTAGGTCAAAATGCCTCCTAGGCAGGACAACAGAAGTGGTGCGCATAAGAGATATGAGCCAATATCTACAGAGGAGGTTAATGCTCATCCATCCATCCTTTTCAACTTCCATGAAGTAGGTTGTCTAGATTTCTGCCAGAGGATACAGGAGGTCAAAATTTTCTCGCCATTGACACACCTATGCGCCCTGAGGTTCTAGAACAAGCATTTCCAGGTAGCGGACCTTGATTTCAAGTTTTCTCCCAGATCAGTGTCCAAAGCCACCAAGATTCCATATCATGGCGAGAAATGGTTCAGACAGACCCATCTTGACTTGGAAGATTACAAGCCTTTCATCAAGCCTGAGCATAGAGATACTTTCACTGCTATTTTTCCTTTTTCTTATCTTCTTGACAACTATGCTCCTCTTATGAAAGTCATAATGAAGTATTTTACTTGTGAAGGGAGGTTTACTCAAGTTTATGCCTACCATGTCTGACTATTGATGCATTTCACTAGAACCAGGCAGCTAAATCTCCCTTACTATTTATACAAGAGCATCGAGAAGATGGCATCCACAGTCCAGAAGAAGGCTCCATCTCTGCAAATACCTTCCCTTTTTCATCATTCTCTGATCAAAATTATCATCCTACATCAGCTATAGAAGAAAGAGGTTCCATGGGATGTATTCATCAGTCACCCAGATTTCTCTACTGTTCCTCCTGTCCATATATCTCCCACTCAGCCTATTCATCGCCCTATAACTTTGTCCAGCAGGCCTACTCCTAGAAGGCTCAAAATTACCACAGAACAAGCAGGACAACAGGAGGAAGGAGAAGGAAGTAGACAGCAAGAAGAGAAAGGTCATGAGAAAGAGGAAAGGGATGAAGAGCAGCAAACTGAAAATGAGGAAGAACAGCAGGACAGTGGTGAAGGTCAGCAGCGAACAGAAGATGATGAACAGCAGGTACAAGAGGAAGAGCAGCAGCTTGATATTGGAGGACAGGAACAGCAGCTTGGGCAGGAATTTGAGCAGCAGGTTGAAACACAAATTGATCAAGGCATTGAAGTAGAACAACAAACTAATGTTGGCGAACAGGGGCAGCAAATTGAACAGCAAGAAGAAGACACACAGCAGCCTCAAGGAGAACAGTAGTTTCAAGAAGATGTCAAGGGAAAAACAGTTGTGTCTCCTCCTCCCAAAAGAACAAAGCCCAGCACAGCAAGGAAGAAAGGGCCTAAGGCTGCCACTCCAAAAGTGACAAAAGTTGTCCCTAACAAAAGAAAATCGCCCAAGAGGTCACCCACTAGCATGCCAAGAAGGAAAAGTGCAAGATTGGCCTTCAAAGGGAAAAGCAAGGTTGGAGAAAGTGAAAAACATGGAGGTGCATTGGCTGTCATCCCAATCCAAAGTGATGACAGCGATAATGAAGCCCACATTCTTGAAAACCTCCTAATCCATAGAGAGGGGAAAATTGAGGCATTAGAGAATGATCTTCAACGGGCAAGGAACCTAAACCATTTCTTGGAGATCCAAAACAAATAGATGAATGTTCACATAGTATTTCATGAGGCACGAGCTATCAAATACAAGAATGAGGTAGCTAAGGCGCAAATGAGGATAAAGGAACTTATTGGTGATTTTGATGAGGAAGAAGAGGAAGAACAGCCTAGGCGGAAGAGGCCTAGAACCATAGGGCTTAAAAGAGCCTTGGAAAAGCAGAAAGAAGAAGAACAGGCCCAGCTTTAAGCTTTTCCCCTCACTGTACTACTTGAGCAGGAAATTGAAGAAAATAAGGAGGCATGGTTAGAAAGGGCCAACAAACCCTTGGAGATGAAGCTTGAAAGAGCTAACAGAGATCTGGAGCTGTAAAGGAAGAGGACACATCACTTTCAAAAGTTGAATCAGTTTGCCCCGCGCAAACTCAAGACAGCCCAAGAGAAACTGAAGAAGGCAAAGGGGAAGTGCCCGGCACGGAAAGAGGACAAAGGCACATCAGCACTTGAAATTTTGGCCTCAGCTTCGGAGCATGTTGCTAGGGACCCTTGAGGGTCATGCGCACCAATTTTGGGCCTATTTTGACAACTTTTTGTTTTTTGGCATTTTTTGAGTTTTTGGTCGAAAACTCATAAATTCGCCATTTAATTTTGAGGATTTTTCAAGGGAGGAGGATGATACCAGTTGATGCCATAATTTCATGATCAGGTCCTCAGCGATTTTCAGAGCATTTGAAGCTCATTTGCCTCCTCAAAACGGCGAAAAATGCTCACTTTTTGCACATTCTGCCCGACATATCAGCAGTCTGCAATTTTCTGGCTTTTTACACATAGGTATAGATTTGGAGGACCTCCAGGCATCAGATTGAGGTGATTTCAGTTGCGCTGGAAAGTAGACACTTAGAGATTTCCAACGAGCTATCATGAGCTTCATTTTGACATCAGGAAGGCTGTCAATTGTTTCTAGCAAGACAGGGGACCTTTTTCTGATATAAATTTGAAGTATTTTTGTAATTTTTGAACCTCAAAAATATGCTTTTCCCAAATGTGCGTTTAGCTATTTTTACACTTGGAAAATGATCCAAAGTAAATTAAATTCCATTTTTTAGCAATTTTTAGATATTTTATGAGATATTTTTGTGCCTTGGGCTTTGCAAAGCCTCAAGGACAAGTTTAGATATTTTGATTAGGCCAATGAGGATGGAAGTTGAACCATGAGGTTTTCCTCACTTGGGCCTATTTATTCCACAAGGCTCTCATTGTAAACAAGGCTGGAACTTGAGAGAAGAAGCAATATATTGGTCATATGAGCTTTGAAGAAAATACTTGTGTTATGATTTTGGATTGCCTCTTGGATGCTTTTGATGAATGATGAAGGATTGTTGATGGATTCCATGACATGGTAGAATGGTATAGTGTTTCTTGCTTTGTTGTTGTCTTCTATTTTTCATTCATGATACATGCTTCTTGCTTGCTATAGATCAATATAGATTAATTTTGAGATATGCCCATGGAGGCACCTCAAAATTCCTGAATCTTCATAGCTTTTATGTTTTCTTCTTCCTTAGTTGCACTAAAGAATTCTTAACTGCTCTTTAGTAACTTAAGGATACTGTTGCTAGTTTTATTCATAAGTTCTATGCATGTGAGTAGGATGTATGGTGTGCCCTGCTTACCTATGACTGTCCATAGTTCTGTCCATGAAACTATCTCTTTGACTGATTATATTATCATCTTGTTGAACCAAGGAGGCCTAGTCCCGATCTAGCCCTTTGCCTAAAACTATGAAAGCTTGTTTGCCAAAGTGCCCAATAACTTAAAGACTGTGTTTAGGCATTCCGGCATAGTATTTTGAGTTGTTAGTCCGTCTTATGTGTTTTCCCCAAAGTCTGATAGCCATTTCCCAAAGTTAGAGGGTCTTATACTTCTATGCATGGATGGAATGTTTGTTTCGATGTGTTGATTAGTTTATAGTTACATGTTGCATGATTAAGGGTTTTCTTTACCATGTTTATGTTATCTATTAAACCACTGATGCTTGAAACTCTTTTTTATTCACAAACTTGATGTCCATTTACTCCATTTTGCCCAAAGATCCTTTCTACCTTGAATCAAATTGGCCCTTCAGCAGCCTTGCATCATCATCTCATAGCTTTCTTGACCTTTTGACCCCATAGCCCAGTTAATCTACATCTTGTTATCTATTTTATATCTTTGATCAGTTTCATCCCTCACAACTTAAAAAACCAAAAATCAAAAACTTACTTCATAATTAGCCTAAAATCAGAATACAAAAAAGCAAACACATAGATATCCTTTACACATATAGAGAAAGCCCTCTCTGAGTCCAGGAAGGCTAGGTCCTCGGGCTCCAAAGCTTGGTTTGATGTTACATCGTCATTTGGCTCACCAATCGGCCAAATCATGGGACCCTAACAGAACTCATTGTTTCCTTCACAGAAAAAAAGATATTATCATTAATTTAAAAATAAAAATCATGATAAATATGTTTTAGATAGAGTACATGAAATAGTTAAAATATTAGAACTTACTGGGAGTCATACGTGCTTTATAGGGACACCTTCATCGTTCACCAACAACGTGCCATTAATGGTCCCCGTGGAGCTGACACATGTAGCTCCAGGAAACACAATAATGTAGTTGGCCATATCAGCCTCATCACTGCCAACACGTTCAACGGTTGGCTGGGTGTCTTCTTGGGAAGGGTGTGTTTCTCGGATGCCACCTAAAGGCGTAGAAGGTGTACGAGAGGGTGGCTCGACAATCTCTTGCCCTTGTGTCCCACTACCACCAACACCGGGTGCAACAGGTGTTAGATAACGCTACATACAAAAGGATTTTTTTTGTTAGTTTAGTTAATGTAAAAATTAAAAATAAAACTATCACAATTCATCTCATGCAGAACAAAAAAAATATACTTTTTATTTTTTATTATTACCTTATATGTTTCTAGCTGGGTCATAAGTTGTGTTATCCTCATTGCTATTTCAGGTGTTTGAGGTGAAGCATCTACCAAATGTTCAAATTCAAACTTTGCTTTTCGCGCCTTTTTTCGCAGCAACAAAAATGGACATGGGGATGAAGAAAGCTCTTCCTCTTAGAGGGAATCATCAGGCATACCATGGCTAGGTGTTTGCATATTTGAACAAAATTAATATTATTTCAATTATGTAAATAAATAAAATACCTGAAGATAGAGCAATGCTGACACTTTACATGTTCTTCCGCTGGCCCCTTTCCGTGATCATCCTGTCTTGGGGTTGTTCTTGTACTGCCCTGATCAGTTTGCCACATTGTAATAAAATTAGAAATTAGAAAACTTGAAAAAAATATCTAACTTGAAAACACAAAATGAAAACTGAAATACTTTCTAAATTTACCTTTCTAATACATAAACTTTGTGCATTAAAGTGGCCCTGGAGTGGTTGAGTATAATTAAAAGTAAGGGTTGGAAGCCAAATTTTTATGCTTACACCTTGCTAGTAGACAATTTCTGCAAAGTAGGTAGATTAGATGAGGCTAAAGATATTTTCAGTGAAGCTTGGAATGGTATCCACAGATGGGGTAGTCGTCATAAATATATAATGGAAAATATGAAAAATAATAATAGCTCTAATTCTTACATGTTGCAATCAACCAATTTTGCAATAATAGATAACCACGTGTTATCTATGGGAATAGTTCAGGTCATGGATTCGAACCATGTAAGCTTGAATAGGCTTTTCACCCTAAGGATGGTTGATGTGAAAATTTCAAGCCGTAGGTGACTAATGTCTCTGTGATCTCAATCAAACGAGTAGATTGCTAAATTTAATTAATGCCAAAATTAAACCATAGCCTTGATCACAAAATATCTTAAAATTAAATAGCAAAGCATAAAAATAGTTTCAAATTTTCAATGAACTTGCAAGGAAACCTCCAAAAGCTGCTAGGTAAAAAAATACAGAGATACCAAAATAACACCCTGAACTAAGCTTGTACAGATTGCTTGAGAAAGTACACTAAAAAAAAAGGAACAACATAAAGCTATTGTATGGCCTGCTGGAAAGCCTGCAGAGCCTGTTTATATGATTGTATGGAACTGCTCCATACATCTGTACAGAACTGTGCAACACCTGTATAGACTGCTGCATGTTGTCGAGATTTTCCTCAGCTGAATCCCTGCTCTCTCTCGGTTACATGACTGCTCAAGAATGATAGTATGGGTGAAAACCTCTACCTTGACCTGTCCTTATAGTTTTAGTTGAGAATATATTTTGAAATTACTCCTAGTCTAAGTCATGCAATGAGATACCAGTTTTAGACTTGTATGCTAAATATAAGACTTCACTTTTTTTACTAAAGTAAATTACAAAATATAATTACTTTCTCTTTTAATAGAACTACTTTTCAATAATGTATCAAACTACTCGCACATTCACACCAAACCTATGCAAAAATTTCTTCCCAAGCTATAATTCTCAACAATTTGCATTTCTACATGTTGCAAAGTTCATAGTATGAAATCCAAAAGACTTCAATCTTGTATTGTTCATTCTAAGTTGTTAGGAAACATGAATTGGAACTTATCGAGCACAACCTCTCTCAGAAAAATAGATTTCAGATCTGCACATCATCATACTCGCCATAAAACGTTCTGCTTCATTTAAGTTTTCAATATTATAGTCAATTATGTATTTTATTTCTATTGTGTGTTTTCATAAACATACAAGATCTATCTATGTCATGGAACACAACATTCCTGAGGTTATTTTTTCATACCAAAATTACTCTCTAGACTTTTGGTGTGACTTGTGGATCCATCCTAGAGAGATGGTATATTTAGGGATCAGATAATAACAAAAACATAAAGATATTATTATCGAGTCTGAGGGGTGTAAGGTTCTAACTTCTATAAGTAAAGATTTTAGCAAAATGAAACCTTTTTGTTTGCCTGCAGTTCGGTGAGCTGCCAGAGGTGTCAAGGACATCCTCACATCCACTCTAGATGCAATCCATGTGAACCAGTGCAAGCCTGATCCAACTAACAGGAAAGCATGAAAAACCTAGGATAAATTCATTTAATATACATTTTTCATATTATTCAAGTGAATTATGCTTGAAAAACAATCACATCTATTTGATATGGATATTTTGATCTGGTCAGTATAAGCTCAGTGGCAATACTTGAAGGTCAAAATGATCTGTACGCAGGCATGATAATTCTAATAATTCCTTGACTGATATTTTGTGATTTGTGATCGGCTTATCCAACCCACATCGTCAACATCATGAAGCATTTCTACAATGTCCTTGCAATGGCTCACTTGGATATGAATCTATTTGGTTGCTCAAACTCCAAGGCACCTTTGGCTAAAACTCTGCCCTTTCCTCTCAACTAAAGAATATTCTCAGCATATAGGGATATATTGCTGACAAAATCACTACAATCAAAGAATATATTGACATGGAAAATCCTGATCACTTCACAATAAAAAAGTAAAAATCCCATTGGGGACAGATTGTCACAAATGCAATGGCCCACAAATATAAAATTGACGGCAATAAAATTCATGCCATATATTAACCAAATATAACCCCCTCTTCGACCCAGAAAATAAGAAGAATAAATCCCTGAGACATCTTCCAGAAATCAAAATTAAAGGTCCCTCCTAAATTCAATATCTCTGTAGCAAAGGTCAGATGAGAAAAACCTTGGGGAACACCCTACGAGCGAGCAAGATTTTCTACTGTTATGATCACATTGCTCTGAATATTGTGAATCATGGAGAGACTAAGACCTCTAGATTTTAATCCACTTGCTGAATTGACATATTCTGCAACAAAGAGTTAGATTTTATCTATTTCCTTCTATTTCCTATTCTTTACATTATTAATTCTTTCAAATTAGTTCTATAGCATTTGCTTACTATGATTGCTTAAGTAAGCTACTTCCATAGTTGTTGCACTCTAATAGTGTCACAATTTTGCAGCGAGTCACAGAATTATAGAAAATGTTTGGTGCATCAAGTGGGATCAAAGCAAAGTTCAGCTTTGGTTGAGAATTTTCAGAAGTCTCAAAACTAATTCTCTCTTGCTAGTTGGGTTCCATGAGATCAATTCATGCGCAAGTGTGGTAGCAAGGAGACCTGAAAGAGATTCATTTGTTCTCTTGTATATTGAGAGACTTGCAATGAGGCAGTGTCAAAAGAAAGGCTTGTGAATGGTAGTCTCGTAGGCTTAGAAAAATCCTAAGGATGCCGCCACGAAGAGATGTGAGGAACGAGTAATTGGAGGAATTGAGAAGGACAATTGAAGAATTAGAAACCAAACAAATTGGAGATGTTGTAGCTATAGCAGACTCAGAATCAGAGGATGTTTTGGTGGAAGAACCCAGTTGAAAATTTGATCTCATTTTTGAAAGATATAGGTAATATAAGGGTGGAAGTTTCATGCTATAATGGGTTTGAAAGTAAAGGCTCATACATTGGATAGTGAACTCAATAGATACTTTGAGTATGAGAATGTCCAATACTCCAATATAGTTTGTTTTACAATAACTAAGTTGAAAGGGTATCCTGCACTATGCTGCAATGTTGTGCAAAATGGCAGAGTGGACAAGCACCAGGAGAAGATTAAGAATTGGAAGAAAATGGTGAGTAAAATCAAGTACAAGTTCTTTTTTGTTGATTATGAACAAAGTTTATGCAGAGAAAGCACAAAATTTGAATAAAAAATAGATATCTATCTGGGAGTATACAAAATAATTCTTCAAAATGACTCCCAAATCAGGACTAAAAGAGCCACAATATCAAAGCTTAGCAAGGTGTGTGAATGGATTAAAGGTCCAGATTCAAGATGAGATGAGTACCCATTCTTTCCAAATCATGGATGAAGCATATCAGATTGCTTCCAAGGTAGAGGAAAAGTTGAATAGGAAGTAGCAGTAGAATTGCAGAGGAAAAAATTTAGAAGCAAAGAAAGAGTAAAGGTTGTAAGGAGACATTCTAGTGAAGGGAGATAAGCTGCAGCATTAAGTCAAATTTCCTAAGGAGAGAACCATGTGGCAGAGGCAGAGAGTTTAGAAAAGGCAAGGATAAGTATGTCATTACTTGTTACAGGTATGGAGTAGACAGGCAGAATGCATCTAAATGCCCATAAAATGAATGAAAGAACAAAATCTTAGACCACCAAAATTTTAGCTAAGTTGTGTAGAGATGGAATTAACCAAGTTTTAGATTATTATGATATTCCCTTTAGGTGAATAAATTTATGTATTCATGGCCATGTTAAAATTTTTGGCCCATTGGGACACCCACGAATATTTTTGGGTGAAAAGGAAAGGAGACATAATGAATGATCCTCTAGAGATATGGGAATGCTAGATAAAAATATTTTTTGAGCCTATGTTAGGAGTTGAGAAGAAAATATACCCTACCATTACCATAAATTCATTGCAAGGAAAGAGAGCCAATGGGCATGTCAAAATTATAGAGTAGAAAAGGGGAGTCCTTGAAAATGATGTTTGGGCATAAATATTTTATGTGGAAAGATGATCAACTTGTATAAGAGATTGCTAGGAGATTAATATTCAAGCAAAGGAAAAATGTAAGTCGTCATATATCTCCTCCAATTGCATTTTTCTCTCATGGGTTGGTAGTGGATAACCCACCCAATTGTCTACCCCTTGACAAACAAACCTTCATGGAAACAATTGAGAAAACCATAGTAGCAAGGGTTTTAATTTTGAAACTTTTCCACCCAAGGAATGCTAGATATGTATATATATATATATATATATATATATATATATATATATTCTAAGGGATAGGGAGGGTGGTCTTCCTAAGGATATGGGGGATATGAGGGTATCTTTTTTTAATATTAAGGTTGATGGAATTTCTTGGTTGGAGGTGGCAATGAGTAGGGTCACAATTCATATATCCTTTAATATATTAAAAAAAATCTCTTTGCAGTGAGGAGTAATCTTGATTTAAAATGTGGCCTAAAAGTAAACACCTCATCTATTATATTAAAGCCACCGTGGGAATATGGTCATACATCCTTTTGGCTAAAAAAAAATCAAAGAGAAAGGTTAAATCAAGGAATATGAAAAAGATTAAGGGGCACTTAGAGTTGGGACTACCTATGGGGATTTTTAAAAATTATTATTAAGCCATTGAATGTAAACCCGACCCGCCCAAACACATTTCCTTGAGTGCCATCGGACGACTCAATCGACTTGACCCGTACGATCGTGTTTCATTGGGCGGCCTCACACGACAAGACCCGACCAGGCCCAACTGACCCGCCCGAATGTGTTTCCTTGAGCACCATTAGTACATGACTCGACCTGACCCATACAAACGTGTTTCCTTGGGGCACCTCACACATCGACAAGACTTGACCAGACCCAACCCGACCTACTCGAACGCGTTTCCTTGATCGCCATCACACGACTCGAACTGACCTGTATGAACATGTTTCCTTGGGTGGCCTCATACGACACGACTTGACTAGACCCAAATCGACCTGACCCATATGAACGCGTTTCCTTGGGTGGCCTCACATGACACGACCTGACCAGACCGAACTTGACATGATCAAACACATTTCCTTGGGCGACCTCACACAGCATGACTTGAGCCGACCAGATCACCCCACCCGACCCGCCCGAACCGCGTGTTTCCTTGGGTGCCCTTACAATACGGCACGAAATGACCTGACCTTATAACTCGAACTCGTTTCCAGCTAATTGGGCACCATCACACGACTCGACCCGACTCGTACGCATGTGTTTCCTTGGGCGGCCTCACATGAAAAGACCCGACTAGGCCCAACCTGACTTGCCCGAGCGCGTTTCCTTGAGCGCCATTAGTACATTTAGACTCGACCTGACCCATACAAACGTGTTTCCTTTGGTGGCCTCACATGACACGACTCGACCAGACCCAACTCAACCTGACTTGTATGAACGTGTTTCCTTCCCGACCAGACCCAACTCGACACGCCCGAACGCATTTCCTTGGGTGGCCTCACACGGCACGACCTGACCCGACTCGACCCGGCCTGCCCGAACGTTTTTTCTTGGGCACCCTTACAATACGGCACAAACCGACCTGACCTAACCCGAACTCATTTCCAGCTAATTGGGCGCCATCACACGACTCGACCCGACCCGTACAAATGTGATTCCTTGGGTGGCCTCACACGACAAGACCCAACCTAACCCACCCAAATGCATTTCCTTGAGCACCATCACACGAATCAACCTGACTTGTACGAACGTGTTTCCTTGGGCGGCCTCACATGACAAGACCCGTTCCCGACCTAACCCGATCCGACCCTGACCTGCTCGAACACGTTTCCTTGGGCACCCTCACATGGCATGACCCGACCTGACCCGCCTGAATGCATTTCCTTAGGTTCCCTCACATGACCTGACCCAAACGCGTTTGGGAGGGCGCCTTCAACCAAAACGAATTGACCCGAACACGTTTGAGCGGGCACCCTCAATCAAAATGACCCGACCCAAACATGTTTGGGTGGGTGCCCTCAAATGAAATGACACGATGCGCCCGACCAAACGAAGGCACAAGGGAGAAAACGGCAAACAACCCGCACGAATGTGCATAAGGCATTCATGCGGTCACAACTTAGCAAATTTGATATGTTTGCCATCAAACGAAATGACTCGACCCGAATGTGTTTGGGCGGACGCCCTCACACGATGCGACATGGCGTGCACAACAAAACAAAGGCACAAGGGATAAACTGACAAACGGGCTGCATGAACGTGCACAGGGAACTTGTGTGGTCACAAGTACTTAGAAAATTTGATACAGCTGCCAACAACCGAAATGACTTGACCCAAATGCGTTTGGGCGGGTGCCCTCAATCGAAACGACCCGACTCGAACGCGTTTGGGCGAGCACCCTCAATCGAAACGACCCTACCCGAATGGGTTTCAGCGGGCACCCTTAAATGAAACGACCCTACCCAAACGGGTTTGGGCGGGCGCCCTCAAACGAAATGACACGATGGGCTACCAAACGGAGGCACAAGGGAGAAAATGAAAAACAGGCCGCACGAACGTGCACAAGGCACACGTGTGGTCACAACTTAGTAAATTTGATACGGCCACCCTCAAAAGAAATGACTCAACCCAAACGCATTTGGGAGGGCACCCTCACACGGCGTGACACGATATGCATGACCGAACGAAGGCACAAGGGAGCAACCGACAAATGAGCCACATGAACGTGCACAGGGCACCTGTGCAGTCACAACTTCGCATATTTCATATGAGTGCCCCCAACCGAAACGATGACCGAAACGACTCGACCCGAAAATGTTTGGGCGGGTGCCCTCAACCAAAACGACCCGACCCAAACACGTTTGGGTGGGCACCCTCAACTGAAACGACTCGACTCGAACGGGTTTGGGTGGGTGCCCTCAAATTAAACGACATGGTGCACCTGACTGAACGAAGGCACAAGGGAGCAAATGGAAAACAGGCTACACGAACGTGCATAAGGCACCTGTGTGGTCACAACTTAGAAAATTTGATATGGCCGCCATCAAACGAAACGACTTGACCTGAACGCATTTGGGCGGGTTCCCTCACATGGCGTGACACGATGCGCACGACTGAATGAAGGCACAAGGGAGAAACCGGCAAATGGGCCGCACGAGCGTGCACAGGGCACCCGTGCGGTCACAAGTACTTAGAAAATTTGATACGGTCGCCCTCAATCAAACTAACCCGACCCAAATGTGTTTGGGCGGGCGCCCTCAACCGAAACGACCCAGCCCAAACACGTTTGGGTGGGCACTGTCAACCAAAATGACCCTACCCGAACAAGTTTCGGCGGGCGCCCTCAAATGAAATGACCCTACCCGAATGGGTTTGGGTGGGCGCCCTCAAACTAAACGACACGATGGGCAACTGAACGAAGGCACAAGGGAGAAAATGGCAAACGGGTTGCACGAACGTGCACAAGGCACCCATGTGGTCACAAGTACTTAGCAAATTTGATACAACCACCCTCAACTGAAACGACATAACCCAAACGTCTTTGGGTGGGCACCCTTAACCGAAACGACCCGAACCGAACGCATTTGGGCAGGCGCCCTCAACCAAAATGACCCTACCCGAATGGGTTTGGGCGGGCACCCTCAAATGAAACGACCCTATACCCGAATGGTTTTGGGTTGGGCGCCCTCAAACGAAATGACACGGCAGGCTACCGAATGAAGGCATAAGGGAGCAAATGAAAAAAAGGTTGCATGAACATGTACAAGGCACTCGTGCGGTCACAACCTAGCAAATTTTATACGATCGCCCTCAAACAAAACAACTCGACTCGAACTTGTTTGGGCAGGCGTCCTCACATGGCGCGACACGATGCACACGACCGAACGAAGGTACAAGGGAGCAACCAACAAACAAGCCACATGAACGTGCACAGGGCACCCGTGCGGTCACAACTTAGCATATTTGATACAAACACCCCCAACCGAAACGACTCGACCTGATCACGTTTGGGCAGGCGCCCTCAACCGAAATGACCCTACTCGAATGGGTTTGGGCAGGCGCCGTCAATTTAAACGACCCTACCTGAACAGGTTGGGCGGGCGCCCTCAAATGAAAGGACACGATGGGTTACTGAACGAAGGCACAAGGGAGCAAATGGAAAACATGCCGCACGAACATGCACAAGGCACCCGTGCGGTCACAACTTAGCAAATTTGATACGACCGCCCTAAAATGAAACGACCCGACCCAAACGTGTTTGGGTGGGCGCCCTCACACGGCGCGTAACGGCGCGCACGACTGAACAAAGGCAAAAGGGAGCAACTGGAAAACGGGCCGCACGAATGTGCACAGGGCACCCATGCGGTCACAAGTACTTAGTAAATTTGATATATCCGCCCTCAACCGAAATGACCTGACCTAAACGCATTTGGGCGGGCGCCCTCAACCGAAACGACCAGACCCGATCGCGTTTGGGCGAGCGCCCTCAACCGAAACAACTCGACCCGAACACATTTGGGCGGGCGCCCTCAATTGAAATGACCTGACCTGAACGAGTTTGGGTGGGTGCCCTCAAATGAAACGACACGACGCGCCCGACTGAATGAAGCTGGTATAAGGGAGAAAACGGCAAACGAGTTGCACGAACGTGCATAAGGCACCCATGCGGTCACAACTTAGAAAATTTGATGCGGCCGCCATCAAACGAAACGAACTGACCTGAACTTGTTTGGGCGAGAGCCCTCACATGATGCGACACGACGTGCATGACCGAATGAAGGCACATGAGAGCAACCGGAAAACGGTCCGCACAAACGTGCACAGGGCACCCATGCGGTCACAAGTACTTAGAAAGTTTGATACAATCGCCCTCAACCAAACTGACCTGACCCAAACGCGTTTGGGTGGGCACCCTCAACCAAAACGACCCAACCCGAATGCGTTTGGGTAGGCACCCTCAACGAAAACGACCCTACCCGAATGGGTTTCGGTGGGTGCCCTCTACTATAGGGTAAAATGCTTGGGTTTTTGGTTATTGAATATCCCTCTCAGAGCTTTCCGGTGCCCAAGGCAGACAGTAATATTAGTTGTATAGTTCACAAAGATGGCACATACATATTCATATTAACTTAAAACAACTTGATGGAATAATATGGAAGATTACCTCTTTAATGATCTTGAAGTCTTTTGGAGAGCGCTGAACAACGAAGCAGGGATCCTTCTTCACCAGCTCCAAATCTCGACCCTGCAATCAGTCAAATCACCCGTGTAATCTCCACCATAACATACATTTCCTATCAATTAAGTCAATATATAATAAACAATTAAACTATGCACATCTAAGCCATTCATCTCATGCTATATAAGTGATTGAATAACAATGACAATATCAACGCATAGAATGGACAAAACAAATACATTTCTATTGATTTATAAAAAGAAGGATTACAACCGTCAGTTGTACCAAGCCCTCCTCAGCCTTCCAATCTCTCTATCTCTCAATGTAGTGATGTCTTGGTCAACAAGTTCTCAATGAACCTCTTTGACTCTTAACCTTCACACTACAACAATAATGCTCTACTTCACAAGTATTCGAAACTTTGACAATCCTTCGACCTTGAACCAAGAGCCTTCAGCTCCATTTTATAGGAGATGGGGAGAGCAATCATTTCCCTTCTCTTTCCACCAGTTCTGAATAGAAAAAACCAAGATGTTTCCTCAACTTCCATGATTTTTCCTTCTTTGAGAGTTCAGTTGTTTTTGGCAAGGCCCAATAAGAGATTAGTGCTTTGCAGTTTCCTTTTTGTACTGACTCTCTTGTGAGAAAAAGCTGGAAATTCAAATCATTCTCCGCGGGTTTTTCCCGTTCTAAACTCAAAACACGGGTAACACTACCCTCTAGTGTAAACAGAGCGTTTCCCTAGCCACTAACGTGGCCTATTCATTGATCAGGTGTGTTATGACACTCTTGTGCTGTTATATGGGGCATTACCTTGGCAGAAGTAGGTTTAGTTTAGGTATTTGTATTCCTTCCATATTTATCTTCTCCTCTGAGCTGATGAGGAGGTATTTTGACCTGTAATAGATGCCCCCTAAAGTGTGAGGTCAGAGACGAAGATGATGGCCGAAATAATTTATAATGTGTGTAGTAGAGATAAAGAGATTGAAAGACTGAGGAAAACCTGAAACAACAACATATGTTAGAAAATATAGTATCTGCCTTGAGTTGGGAATTTCCCATGCTCAGTAGCTTAAACAACATGATTTCACTAGAATAGAGATATGAAGAATCTGTCCACCGATAAGCACAATGTGGAAGTGTCTGTCATAACGAGATCAGGCTGAAAAAACTGTCTCCATAAACAATATCGCAACTTGGGGAAGGGAACACAAATTTAATGATGTAAACTTTGCCCCAAGGTCTTGACCACCAATTCACTTAAACTACATATTTCTCAAAATGTGAATGAAGGAGCTATCGTCGAACATGTGAGAAATAATTTGATTACCAGTCAATAATGAGAACTATTAACAGATGCGAAGGTGGCCACCGATAATGATGATGGTCCCTAAGATGCACAGTACAATCTAGCAAGTGTGAATAAAAAGAGTTGAAGTCAAACACTCGTAGAATAATTCGATCAGGAGCCAATAATGAAGACTCCTAATCAAAGACAAGACTACCTGCCACTGATGTCTGCAAGTATCCGGGTACTGATGGGTTTCTAGATCAACTTCCTATATAAGATGTTGAAGTCGATAGGAAGAGATCTGTTGAAAGGTAGGCACTGAGGCTTCCTACATCAGTCAACACGAAACGGAAACCAAATGATTTTTTTTGTGATGGAGATAATGAAGAGAAAATGGGGATGTATGACGACAAATAATTTCTAGCATAATGAGCGGTTTGGTTGATAAGAGGCGGAGTAGATAGTGAGATCTGCTTGAACAATAGAAGGCACTATAATAGGGTACTAGGCAGCTGAGGCTTAATGAACACCAAAGAGTGTGTTAGGATTTTACTAGTGTAGGGACACTGGGAGATGAAGGCTAATACTCATAGATGGTAGGGTTTGTCTAACTACGAGAGACTTTTCTGGGAAGTGCCATGTTCAAGATTTTTGCTGCCAAATCGACCTTTCTGAAATGTAACAGAGGTAGTATCCATTTTGTCCAAATTTTCCCCCGTCTGATTAAGTTTAACGAGTCCAGACGAGTAAAATCGGTGAATTTTTCATATTTAGAGAGTCTGAAAAATATCATAAAAGACAACTCTGTGCCCCATCTGATTAGGTTTAACGAGTCTAGATGATTAAACTCGGTGAATTTTTCATGTTTAGAGAGTCTGAAAAATGTCGTAAAAGAGAACTCCATTGGGGTACCTTTGTCATGTCTTGATAACCGGGCATGACAAAGGGAGAATAGTAAGCCCAAAACAATTCATTTTCCGTGAGTTAATCCATCGAAGTCAGAAAAGTGAGAAATCTATGTTTGATAGAAATCTACCTCATTTTGTTATGAGTATGAGGAGACGGAGTAAACTCAGTACTCTTTGTGAAATTTTAACGAGTCCAACAAAGAAAAACTCGGTTACTTTTTCGGTTTAAAGAGCTTTGAAAAAGAGGAAAAGAATGGCTCCTTACTCTCTGTCGTGGTAGTTTAGCGAGCCTGACAAAGTCAACTCGGGGTTTTTTCAGTTTTATGAGCTAGAAAAAGGTCCCTAAAAAGAAAGTTAGTGCTTCTTCATATCAGTTTTAACGAGTCCGAAGAAGAGAACTCCAGGTTTTTTGGATTAACGAGCAAGAAAAAAACCATAAAAAGAACGCTCAAAATCGACTTCGTATAAGTTTAACGAGTCCGAAGAAGGGAACTCGAGGTTTTTCAGATTAACGAGCAAGAAAAATACCGTAAAAAGAATGCTCGATAAAAAGGGTCAAAACATGTGTATGTCTGCATATGAATCTTGATCACTCATCAGCACATCAGTAACAAATATCAATAGTTGCGACACATATGCATTAAGAATTCTCAACTTTTTACCGACTAGCTAAGAGAGTCATGCCCCAGAAGTGGCTATAAGAAGGTCAGAAGACTTTCATTTTCACCGTTTTGAGTGCTGTGAAGGAGCTCTGGGGTGAAAAAGGGTGAAAACTTCAGCTAACGATTGTGGTCAATCCGGGCAACGGTTTTCCTTCCCACGAGATCCAGGTAAGAGCTAGAACCTCTTGCTATCATTTAATTGTATTTTTATGAAGTTTTGTTGGTTAAAAATGGGAAATTTGGTAGGCCCTAAAAAATATTAGCGGCTAACGCGGGCCAGCAGTGCTGGAGCCGCATTAAGCGCACTTCCCGTGAGGGGAGGACGCGTTAGCGCACTCTATTTTGCACTATAGCCAGCGTTAGGCAGAATGCATCTTTTAGGAACTCGTTTATAAGTGTTTTGAAGTGGCCTAGACAATTTCTAATCGGTTGAAAATGTTGTATTTGCAGGTATTCAACTGTTAATCATGAGTATCTAACGAGAGAGAGAACATGAACGGGAAGAAAGGGAAATGATTACTGATGTTGCAAGCTTGATGGCTCTCTGCAGATGCAGTTTTCTAAAATATGCACGTTTAGAACTGATCACGGGTCAAGAGGACCTCTTGAGGTGGCTGATTCAACAATGGGATGAATGGCACCATGTCTTTCGGATTGGGGGCAATGAGCTCTCAATTGAGAAAGACGATGTATAATTTTTGATCGGTTTGTCATGTCATGGATCGAGGCCCAACTTGATGGGGTCTAGAGCGGATCCGCGTTCCACTGCTGATCTCATTCTTTCTCATTGCATACGCAACAAAGAGGCTGTGAGTAATCGGGTATCTATTGCACGGGTGGCTTTTGTTGGGTGTGTGTTATATTTTTTCCACGACTAGCCCCACGTGCCGGGCGCAGCAGGGGAGTCACAGGGGGGGCGGCAGCCCCCCCTGTCGGGGTTCGGGGCAGCGCCCTGGTGAAATTGTTTTTGGTGTGCGGTCCCACTCATAAGCGGACCCACCCATGTTTTGTGCATGAGTTTGCACATGGTTTTTTCGGGTACGATGGTTTTCGACCCCTGGTATTTTTTAGATCCGGTCAAGGGAACTACGGTTATGTTCTAATCCAGGGTTAATGGATTAGGGTTTATGTATGCTTCAGCATGTATATATATGTGTTGTAACACTAAAAGGAATATAATGAAAAATCAAGCTGGTCGTCCCGATTTGGGATCTAGGGGAAAATCTATGTGTTTATCTATTTTATGTTTTATGCTCTCGCTATTGTTTATTTTATGTTATAATATTCATGTGTAGATAATTTTTGTTCAGGGTTAAAACCTACAACTTTGAGACCACTGAGGTATATATTATGGATGATTTTTCGCTTGGTAGGTGCCAAGAGTCAGCATGTGGCCACCAAGGCCCAGATGCTAATATCCTTGGATTGTATGCAGCCTCAGGTGTTTGATTGGTGTGATGGAGTTGTTCGTCGGGTCCGAGCAGAGCTCACAACATGCAAGACCCATACCTAGAGAGAGTTTGGGTATGGTACATTGATCGTTTCTTTCTTACTGGAGTGGGTACCATTGATGAGGCCCAGGATCATTACAACGCCATTGGATCCAAGCGATCCGAGGCAGGCTCGATGGCCGGCTTTGCTTCCGCGGACTGGAGAGGGTCTCGTCCGCCACTGTTTTGATGATGGATTTTTTGATTGGCTGAACTCCTAGATTATTATGATCAAAGATCATCCCTATGTAGGGATGAACTTCACAGGTGATCTGGAGTTAGCGTTGCCCCCTGGCACCCAGTGGGGACTCGATGGTAAGAAGGAAATGATCAGTGTACTCTAGGAAGTACTTTGTGTTTGTCTTTTGAATGTTTATGCAATTTTTTTGTTGAAGTAGGGTGGAAATTATGTTTTGACATGAAGCTTTGTTGGCTTGACATAGATGTGGCACCTGTCCGCCCAGTTGGGGCCCCTCGCTATGCACAGCGAGGACTGCAGCTACCCGGGGTTGGCGCACCAGCTGAGGATGTGGAAGCCGCCAAGGATGATGATGCTCAGATTTTACATGAACTCTCCAGAAACTTGGAGGGTTTGAGTATGGGTATACCACCGCTTCCTGTGCGGGAGGTTCCAGTTCGTTTGCAGCGATATACCATAGGTGTGCTAGAGAGATACCTGGTGCCTCTGAGGAGGATAGCCAGAGCAGTTGTATGTTATCATGATCATCAGGCCTAGCTGGTGGAACGGATGTATAAGTGTTAGAGCGTGGCTTAGTATAGCCAAATTTTTGTAAAACATGCAAGTTTTGGAAGATTTTTTGATGTAACTATTATATTGGACACGACATATATATATATATATATATACATATTTTTTGGTGATTTTGTGTTTTTTTATTTTTAATGTATTTTCAATGGGATAAAAATATATATACTCATGAGTAAATCTTTTATAGCAAATGTGACAAATTCCAATCTAACACATATTTTTCCAAAGAATCATCTAATGCATTAAATTCTCTAGAAATGTGCTCAAATGTGATTGTTTGAAATTGACGTTCTAAAAGTCGCACCCTTAAAAAATAACGTAACAAGATTGGATGATGGACACGGTATCGATTTTTTAACTGCATAATGACGAGTTGGGAATCTAACCTGACCACTAAATTGGAGATGTCACGAGATGCCGCCTCCATGAGGAGTTGGATCACTGACATGTACTCGGAAACGTTATTGGTGGTACTACCTAGGAAGATTCCCCCAGAACGAAGAAGGTCCGACTCAGGAGTGTAGAGAACCCAAGCAACTGAAGCAATGCGTCTAGTGTGACGACTAGCATCGTCCGCATATCCGATGTATGATAAGGAGGGTGACGGCATCTGTGTGAAAGAAAAAGATTATACATGAAAAAAAACACCTCAAAAACCAAAAAATATCCAGAAACATCAAAACAATAGGAAAAAATTATATACATAAAATTACAAAGCATATGCCTAGTGCGAAACTAGGCAAAATACTTCTTTAGATAGAGTCCGTTGTGGGGCTCCGCGAGTGGAATTCCATTACAGTCCTGAAGTTCGTAAGCCCCTTTTGAGAGGACTTTAGTGACGATGTAAGGACCAAGCCATAATGGTTGGAGCGTTCCTACCCCCAAGAAGTCATGTTTCTGATCATAGAGTAGAACAAGATCATCCTCTTGGAAAGAACGAGGCTTGAAAGATTTTTCGTATTGAGCTTTGAATCGGCACTGGTGAGATTCGAGTGCTAGTGTAGCATCTCGACGAGTTTCGTCCAAATGATCGAGTGAGAGCAAACACTCTTCTGTGGCGGTGGTGCCAGGCAGGAGTTCAACAGCGAGTTTGAGTGATGGAATTTCACACTCGATTGGAAGTACTGCTTCTAGGCCGAATGCAAGTTGAAAAGGTGTGAAGCCTGTGGCAGTTTTGACTGACGTGCGGTATGCCCATAATAAGGAATACAACTTCTGATTCCATGTGGTTTTATGTTTTCTGGCCAGTCAACAAATCATGGTTTTGAGGATGCCATTTACGGCTTCGACTTGACCATTAGCTTGAGGATAATAAGACAAAGATTGATCTTGACGAAAACCTAGCATGGATGTTAATTCGGTCATCATATGATTGTGAAAGTGGGATCCATGATCTGTGACAATAGATAGGGGTATGCCGAACTGATAGATTACCTGATTGAACAGGAAGAGAGTGGCAGTTTCGCCATCGGCCTTAAAAGTGGGAATGGCTTCCGCCCATTTCGTAAAATAGTCAACCGCAACCACGATGTAGTTGTGTCCATTTTCCAAAGTGGGATTGTAGGTGATGAAGTCAATTCCCCATTTAGAGAAAGGACCAATGGAGATAACTGGATGAAGGGGGGCAGGATGAGCACACATTTTCTTTGTAAAAATTTGACATGGATGGCACTTCTAGACCGCTGCAATGCAGTATTTAAACAAAGTGGGCCAATACTAACCCGCGCACAAGATTTTTTGGGTAGTAGCTATGCCCGAAAGATGATCACCGCATGCCCTTGCATGGCAGTCATTCAAAACGCGTTCCACTTCATTGAAAGTGAGACAACGCCGGAGAATAGTATCGATACCACGACGATATAATGTATCATTTAACACGAGGTAGTGCTTTGCCTGGTGGTGGATACGACGACGGTCATCAGACGTGAGAGTTGGGCAGAAGCGTTGGGTTTGTAGGTAGACCAAAATGTCTCCGTACCATGGGTCCAAAGAATCGATCAAGTATATAGATTCATCAGGAAATGGATCATGAGCTACTTCTTTGGGGTCGATTCTGGGAAGGTCCGATAATAATTCGGCAAAGACGAGGGATTTCTTTGCTTTGGCAGCTGTGAAGACCAAATCAAATTGTTGGAGGATTATGATCCATTTGGAATATTTTTCCCTAATAATTTGTCAAGATAGGATGTGTCGCATGGGGTTCTCCAAAGCAATAATCGTAGTCTGTCGCAGCAATATATAGTGTCGGAGTCAGGTGACGGCAAAAACTACCGCCAGAGAAAGTTTATCCACATGTGAATAATGTAATTTAGGTCTGATTAGACCTTTGGAAAAATAGTATATCACATGTTCACTGTCGTCACTGTGAAATTGAACCAGAAGCATTCCAAGTGAGGACGGTGAGGCTGCCAGGTAGAGGAGAAAGTCACGTGAGTAGTCGAGGGCACTAAGGAGTGGGGCTGAAACAAGTGCATGCTTTAAAGCATAAAATGACTGTTGAGCTTGGTCATCCCACAAGTATAGTTTTCCTTTCTTCAATAATCACACAAATCCTTTCGTCATCTCGGCATAGTTAATGATGGATCGAAGTAAAAAGTTTTCCTTCCCTTGCAAACATTGGAGTTGAAGGATGGATTGTGGTGGTGGAAATTCAAAAATTGCCTTAACCTTATCGAGATAAACCCTAATCCTGTGCTTGGAGACAATGAAACCTAACAGACGCCCAGACTCAACCATAAATATGCACTTACGAGGATTCAGACGAATATTGTAGAATCTACACCTAGCAAAAATTTCTTTCAGATGAGCAAGGTGATCAGGTCATTTCTTGGAATGGGCCAGAAGGTCATCCAAGTAAGCCTGTACAATATGTCGAATGTCATGAAAAATGTAGTCCATAGCCCACTGAAAAGTTTCTTTAGCATTCTTCAGACCGAATGGGAGTTTACGATACGCAAATGTGCCCCAAGGACAGATGAAGGCAGCTTTATGCTGGTCTTCTTTTTTAATTGCAATCTGGTTATAGCCCGAGAATCCATCCATGAAGGAAAAGTATTCGCATCCGACACAATCTTCGAGAATATGATCTATGAACAACGTAGGATAATTGTCTTTGGGACAAGCAGTGTTCAGATCGTGATAGTCAACAAAAAATCGAATGGTTTCTTGTTTTTTATCGAAGAGAACTGGATTGGAAACCCATTCCGTCAAAGGAACGGGATAGATGAAACCAGTCTTTAAAAAATTTTCTACCTCAATTTTGATGGCGGCTGCTTTGCACGGGTGGACGGGTCTGAGTCACTACCGAATTGGTTTGGCATTGTCATAAATATTGATTTCATGCTCAAATATATATGGATCTATGTCGGGCATTTCGTCATAAGACCAAGAAAACACATCGCAGAATTCCTTGAAAAGGGATGTGAAGCATGCAATTTCCTTAGGATTGAAATCTTCTCCAATCTGAATATTTTCCATGATACTCGTTTTGACCGAGATATCAATGAGCATTGTCTTAGAAATATTACCCATGTTCCCTTCTGAATCAATAGTTTGAACAGTCATGTAAGTGGAGGGAACCATCTCAGGTGGGTCAAAGGATGGGATTTCATTTTTTATCATGTCCGAGTCGATCATCGAAGCGCGATGGTGAAACTCTCCCCAAGGTCGTTCTTATAGAGACATTATCTCTTGAATAGCTTCATCTGTAGGCAAGAATTCATTGAGGAGATCCTTAGAGTGAACTGTGAGGGGTGGGAGGTTTGTACCGTTGGTCAAAACCATAGCAGTGGAGGGTTCAGATGTAATTTGGATGGCTTGGTAGGCCAACTCGGCTGGTGAGAGCAGCATTTGATCTCTGTAGGAAGCGATGTCTGAAGGTGCCGGGATGATCCATGGGTTGATAGAGCCATCAAAAGTGGTGGATATCATTGCAATCGTATTTGAGATATCTGGCGGCGGGAGAGGAAAACAACCCAGTAGGGAAGATTCCTTTAGAAGACCGATACCAATACTAATGTAAGATTCAAGAAATCCTCCTATTAGGGGTACAGTGCTACTTGGTAACGTGACATAATCAGGGGTGCAGAAAGATAACTAATCCACTGTGACTATTTTCCCATCCAATGGAAATAGGATGAGTCGGAAGACCAAAGAAACAATGGCGGTCATCGCATAAGACCAACTGAGACCGAGCAATAGATTATAGTCGAGATGGCGATCTACGACTTCAACATCCACTGTTACCGTTTTCCCACTCAGAGTGATGGGAAAGCTAGCAAGGTATCCTTTTGGGAGGAACGTGTGGCCATCAAAAGATTTGAGGGAATTCAACGATGGTGTTAAGGTAGGAGAACCTAAAGCGAGCCAGCAAGCTTGTGACATAACGCAGGTCGAAGCACCTTCGTCAATGACAGTGCGATGGATTGGTCTGCCTCTCGACACAACCTACACTTGGAATGCAAGTTGGTGTGAGAGGCGAGTCTGCGAATTTTCCAGATGAAAGATAGCTAGCATGGAATCCTGGGGGTCTATTCCACCAATGGCTGAAAGAAAGGCTTTCCTTTGTGCTGGACAAGTTTGCAATACTTCGAGAGCAGACATAGCTGACGGTGTCTGCACCAAATCTTCTACAATGTTGTATTTTTGGGCTGCACGTGCAAAGGTGTTATGAGTCATGCATCAAAATGTCCCTTTGGGGGGACGAATTACGGGGTCAGAAGTAGGCCGTTCAATATGTAAATCGTTGATCGACGGTGGATTTGAACTAGTACCAGGTTCTTGAGCGTCTATGGTAGGATTTCCATAAAGCTTGGTTCGTGTTTGAATTTCAACACTCTCAATGCCATAAATGGTAGGTGGTCCTTCACCGAAAGGATGTGAACCACCATTTCCCCATTGCTTGGGTTGTGGTGCGTTGTCAACCATGTGTTGATGTTGCTGCTGTTGATTAGGGAAAGGATTATGAAGAACGACAGGTGTTCGCCCAGAATCCTTGTTCGCGATAAAATCGGTGCATTCCTGTAGCTGAGGACATTTGTATGTCAAGTGGTCCTCCGCATAGATCTTGCAAGGAAATTTCATGGGTTTATCCTTCCCTTTGTCATTTTTGGCAGCGTTTTTCTAATTAGGATTATTCTGATTGTCCGACTGTTCTTCTGAAGAAGATGCCTTTTTCTTGTTCTTCTTATTATTTCCACTAGGTTTTTGTGAAGTTTGCACATAATTTACCTCAGTGATAGGAAGAGTAGTCGTTTGGTTAGGGGCGGTGGCAGCCGAGGATGGCTGGGAGGTTTGCCCCCGAGACTGTTTTGTGGCTACACCAGAGATTGTACCAATGAGACCGTCGGTGTGAGCTCTGGTTTTCTAAGTAGCTGGAAGATTTGGGTTACCAGGGGCATTAGGGAGTAAATCATATAGCGTGCCTGATTGTGAATAGATTAAATCCAAATGTTGGGCACGACGAATGCATTGATCTTCTGTAACCACATCGGAAAGGCCAATGTCTTTAGAGATGTGGGGTAAGAGAGACTTACAAAACCAATTAGCTAAGAGATGATCTGAGATTGGCGCTTTGACTAGCCTCCTCCTACGTCTCCATTCATGAATGTGATTGGAGATGTGGGTGGTGGTGTCTTGGCACAGTGAGGTTAACAGTTCCGTTCTGGTTTCAAATCTGATTGGTAATTGGAAATTCTTTAGAAACTCCATCGCTAAAGAGCCAAAAGTGTTTATGGTGACGTGTGGAAATTCAATATACCACTTGGCGGCATTTCCTGTAAGGGTGCGGGGAAATAGTCGAAGTCAGACACTATCATCCACCATGGAATTAGATATAGACCATAAATGAAACGTGGTGATGTGTGCGGCTGGGTCTTCCCCTTGTTTCCCATCGAACTTTGGGATGTTAGAAGGAATCTTGTGCGGTACTGGAGGCCAGAGCGGTTTGTGATTAATGGGGTCATTAGTCATTTTATAGATGTCGGGGATGTCTAGAGCTGCCAAAAATGGCAATTGCGGGTTTGCTCCAAAATATAACGAAGGAAGTATTGGTTGACTATGTGGACTATAGGGTCCACCCATTAATGTGTTACCAGTAGGCTAAGTAGGACTTTGATAAAATTTTCCCATAGGTGGAGGGGTAGGGATATATGGTTGTTCTCCATAGGGCATATTGTATTGCGGGGCGAACGGTTGGCTGCCCCCAGTGTAAAAGTGCCCTCCCATTCCAGACGGAGGTTGGGGTGGGTTAGTCCATATGGATGCAATATAGCTTCCCGGAGGCATGCTACTACTTGCATAGTTTGGCAACGACATAGAACCTACACCTATATTTAAACCACTTAAGGGAACGATGTTAACAATAGGTTGTCCGGTTTGTCCTAAATATTGTAGGGGTAGTGAAATGTTCCCTGTTATATGTGTGATGGTGACACTGCCCCCTGGTATGGTGGCCAAGGGGTTTGAACTCAACAAAGGGTTCCAACCGAAAGGGTTGCTAAAAGGAACCGAAGTAGTTACACTCGTGGGAGGAGCAACTGTCGGTCCCAACATGGTCACAGTAGGAGTAGATCCCAAAGGACTCAGCGAGTTACTTACAGTTGTGATGACCATAGGGTTGGGATTAGGTATATGTTTACTACTGGGGTTACCAAGTAATGGCATAGAACTGAAAACTGGCGGGGAGGATGGCGGCGAACCTGGGATGGTTGCCATTGACATCGACCCTATGGATGCCAGTTGAGAAATGGATGTTTGTGCGGCCGAAGACATGTCAGTGTGTGGTGGAATCTGAAATATCACAGGCCCTAACAGATTAGTGAGTGGAGGATTGTAATGAGGTACAACCCCTTCCGTGAAAGGGTCCTTCGGAAATTCCGTATGATATGAGGCTATGTGAAAATCAGGGTTTGTCAATGGAGACTGCTCTTCCACAGAAGGCACTGGTTCACCAAGGTTTAGTTATTCCTCAAGAGTCAGAGGAGGTAGATCTTGCTGTCATCGAGACAGATGGCGTGGGTCGGATGATGCCACGGTGAATTGTTTATTTTTAACAAATTTTAATAAATTGTGATGTATTATAAAGTCTTAATGACAGTAACCACACACCTAAAAAAGAAAAAAGAAAAAGAAAAAAGGACTCTCTAAAATCAATCAGCAAGAAGCTAGAATAGGGTGCCTTGTCTGAGTACTACCATTTGCTGGTGATGAAATCTAGTATAACAATAGTATACAAAGAGGGTTGGTCGAAAGTACAGTTACGATCACTCTAGAGCTTCACCCAAACCTTAGACGATAGGTGTAAGCACTCTCATGAAGACGAGTACCCTCCTAAAGACCGAAGACAGAGTGGGTCCGTCTGCTTCAGGTACCAGGATAGCCCATCCCAGTCACCTTATGTAAGTCCCTAAAAATTATGGCCACTAAAGATACCTCAAATCACAGACATCATCAGGGGGGTCCACAGTCAAGGACAACATGCTATATGGGCAGAATACCTAGATCCCAGATCTAGTTTCGAAATCCCTGAAGGGAACCCCAATATATAACACACCCACCAAATGTAGTCAAAGGAAGGCTACCTTCTTGTGCACCCAAGTGTTGTCTCGCACTGAGCTCCGGTAAAGGAACGGTCCCGATAATATGAGTGTAGTAGGATTTCGCTCGTTAATGACTCTAGTATCAAGTTTTGAGATCTTGGGTGATTTTATCACTTTTCCTAACCCAAGATCCTAGCCTGAACTACTATTGGTGTGAGATCAAAAAGAGTAATGTGATTGATTTTATTATCGCTTGATTCTTAGTATACTTGATTATTAGTCTTGCAGAGGGGGAGTGGATGTATGAAATGTAATGAGACTCTGACTCAAGAAACCATGCAAAAATATGCTCTAAATATTCAATTCGATGAAGAGTATTTCTACAAGGAGAGGTTTCTTTTCAACATCCATGCACTAACATTCAAATAACACAGTTCAAATTTAAAGATTCAGACTTCTATCTACCTCATCTTAACAGTCTATGAACTGAAATTTTCAGAATTAATTCAGCTAGATGCAGAAAAACTAAAAAAAATATTTCTTCTCTAAAAAGTAAATGCTTTTGACACTAACTTTTCAAACAAGAGCAAACAAACAGAAATGCCAACTTAGTGAACAAGCACAGGGATTCAGTCAAGGAGGGATACTGATGGCCAAAAAAATCTGCAACCAAAACATAATCACAAGGGTGAACAACAAATTTTGGCTGAGTAACACACTGTATCTGAGTAAAGACAACATTAATCCAGAGACTAACGCACTGTATTTAAGCAGAGCCTGCGTTATAACGCACTGGAACACCACCAGAGGTAGCGTTAGCCAGGGTAAAGTTCTTCAGATGGTCAAATAGAAACAGGATTGAACTCTGCGAGGTTTTGAAATGTCTACTAGACATAAATACTGGTCAGAAGGGTCTGTGAACAGAGGAAAGAAGAAATGGGGAAAGAGATAGTTCGAAAACTATGGGGAACTCCCCAGCGGAGTCACCAATTTTGCTATAGGGTAAAATGCTTGGGTTGTTGGTTATTGAATATCCCTCTTAGGGCTTTCCGGTGCCCGAGGCAGAAAGTAAGATTAGTTGTATAGTTCACAAAGATGGCACATACATATTCATATTAACTTAAAACAACTTGATGGAATAATATGGAAGATTACCTCTTTAATGATCTTGAAGTCTTTTGGAGAGCGCTAAACATCGAAGTAGGGATCCTTCTTCACCAGCTCCAAATCTCGACCCTGAAATCAGTCAAAGCACCCATGTAATCTCCACCATAACATAAATTTCCTATCAATTAAGTCAATACATAATAAACATTTAAACTATGCACATCTAAGCCATTCATCTCATGCTATATAAGTGATTGAATAACAATGACAATATCAATGCATAGAATGGAAAAAACAGATATAGTTCTATTGATTTATAAAAAGGAGGATTACAACCGTCTGTTGTACCAAGCCCTCCTCAGCCTTCCAATCTCTCTATCTCTCAATGTAGTGATGTATTGGTCAACAAGTTCTCAATGAACCTCTTTTAATCTTGACCTTCACACTACAACAATAATGCTCTACTTCACAAGTATTCTAAACTTTGACAATCCTTCGACCTTGAACCAAGAGCCTTTAGCTCCATTTTATAGGAGATGGGGAGAGCAATCATTTCCCTTCTCTTTCCACCAATTCTGAATAGAAAAAACCAAGATGTTTCCTCAACTTCCATGCTTTTTCCTTCTTTGAGAGTTCAGTTGTTTTCGGAAAGGCCCAGTAAGAGATTAGTGCTTTGCAGTTTCCTTTTTTTATTGACTCTCTTGTGAGAAAAAGCTAGAAATTCAAATCATTCTCCGCGGGTTTTTCCCGTTCTAACTCAAAACATGGGTAACACTGCCCTCTAGTGTAAACAGAGCATTTCCCTAGCCACTAACATGGCCTATTCATTGATCAGGTGCATTATAATGTTCTTGTGCTATTATAGTGGGGCGTTACCTTGGCAGAAGTAGGTTTAGTTTAGGTCTTTGTATTCCTTCAATATTTATCTTCTCCTCTGAGCTGATGAGGAGGTATTTTGAACTGTAACACCCTCAAATGAAACGACCCTACCCGAACAGGTTTGGGCGGGCGCCCTTAAACGAAACAACATGACGGGCTATCGAATGAAGGCACAAGGGAGAAAACAACAAACGGGCCGCATGAACGTCCACAAGGCACCCGTGCGGTCACAACTTAGCATATTTGCTACGAGCGCCTCCAACTGAAACGAATCGACCCGAACATATTTGGGCGGGTTCCCTCAACCAAAACAACCCTACTCGAATGGGTTTGAGCGAGCGCCCTAAAAAAAAATGACCCTACCCGAACAGGTTTGGGTGGGCGCCGTCAAACGAAACGAGACGACGGGCTACCGAATGAAGGCACAAGGGAGAAAACGGTAAACAGGCTGCACAAACGTGCATAAGGCACCCGTGCAGTCACAACTTAGAAAATTTTATACGGCCGCCCTCAAACGAGATGATCCAACCCAAACGTGTTTGGGTAGGCGCCCTCACATGGCACGACATGGCGCACACAACTAAACGAAGGCACAAGGGAGAAACCGGAAAACGTGCCGCACGAATGTGCACAGGGCACCCCTGTGTTCACAAGTACTTAGCAAATTTGACACAGTTGCCCTTAACCGAAACGACTAGACCCAAACACGTTTGGGCAGGTGCCCTCAACCGAAATGACCCAACCTAAACGCGTTTGGTTGGGTTCCCTCAACTGAAACGACCCGACCCAAACACGTTTGTGTAGGCGCCCTCAACCGAAACGACCCGACCTAAACAGGTTTGGGAGGGTGCCCTTAAATGAAATGACACGACGCGCCCAATTGAATGAAGGCACAAGGGAGCAAACAAAAAACGGGCCGCACGAATGTGCATAAGGCACCAGTGTAGTCACAACTTAGCAAATTTGATACGGCTTCCATCAAACGAAACAACTCGAGCCGAACGCCTTTGGGTGGGCACCCTCACACAGCGCGACAGAACGCGCACAAACGAACGAAGGCATAAGGGAGCAACCGGAAAATGGGCCACACGAACGTGCACAGGGCACCCATGCGGTCACAAGTACTTAGAAAATTTGATACAACCGCCCTCAACCGAACCAACCCGACCCAAACGTGTTTGGGCGGGTGCCCTCAACCAAAACAACCCAACCCGAACATGTTTGGGCAGGCGCCCTCAACCAAAATGACCCTACCCGAGCAGGTTTTGGTGGGCGCCCTTAAATGAAATGACCCTACCTGAACGGGTTTGGGCAGGAAACGTCAAACGAAACAACATGGCGGGCTACCGAACGAAGGCACAAGGGAGAAAATGGCAAACAGGCCGCACGAACGTGCACAAGGCACCTGTGTGGTCACAACTTAGCAAATTTGATACGATCTCCCTCAAACGAAATGACCCGAACTGAACAGATTTGGGTGGGTGCCTCACACAGCATGACACAATGCGCACGATTGAATGAAGGCATAAGGGAGCAACGACAAACAGGCCGCACGAACATGCATAGGGAACCCGTGCGGTCACAACTTAGCAAATTTTGATGGTTAACATTTCTTAAAAATTTTGATGGTTAACATTTCTTTTATTTGCCCCAAACCATCGGAATACCGACGCTTTTCTCCAAACATCGTAATAACGACACTTAGCTCTAAGTGTCGCAAGACCGACACTTTCCTCCACAGCGTCGCAAGTCTGATGCTTTCCTCCAAAACGTCACAAGTCTGATGCTATGCTCCCAACATCGCAATAGCGACACTTAGCTCTAAGTGTCGCAAGATCGACACTTTCCTACAATCCGTCACAATTCTTATGCTTTTCTCCAAACTTCGCAAGACCGAAACTTACCTCTAAGTGTCACAATATCGATAGTTGTCTCCAAATGTCAGTATAGCGACAATTGTGGGTGGGATTTGAAAAATTGATAAAATTTGGGGAAATTTCTGACATTTGGTCCAAAGTGTTGGAACTAAAGTGTCGAAATTTCTGCCAAATGTACTAGTGGGTTCAACCGGTCCCCATGACTTCTCCTATTGCAACAGTGCCTCAGTCACCTCAACAGGAAACACCTCCTGTTGCGACCGCTTCGGGTAAGAAAGGCAAATCTCGCAAGGGGGCATCAAAGGACAAGGTTGCCCTGACAAACCTGCCCCTCTTCGACCTCCAAAGCATACCATCCAGTGTGCTTTGTGTGATGTTGTCGGTCATGCCACCCATAATTTTCCAGAGTTGCCTCACCTAAATACCACGATCAATGAGACGCTTCCGGAGTCTAATATCCCAGAGGTATATGTCACTATATCTGATTCAATCCCGAAACTCAAACCATTGTGCACAATCACCCTTGTGCTTTGTGTGATTTCCATGGCCACTACACTCACCTCTGTCGTCATCTCGAAGAGTATCGTTCCTCTTTGGAATCCTTCCGCCATTTCGAGGCCGAGAGTAACAAGTGCACCCTTTCCTTGTTCATGAGTTCTGCTTCGGCAGAACCAGAGGATATACCTACTACCATTGACATCCCTCCTCCCGATGTCAACATGATAGAGCCTTCGGTCACCATTTTCTACCTATCATCATCCATGAGACCCTTGTGGGAAGCCCCCATGGAGACTTCCCTTGATGATCTGCTTGACCTCCCTTCTGCGATAACCCTGGGCTCAACATCGGTAGATCCTTTATCTTCGTACTCTTCGATCATCCCCCATGACGTTGCGCATGTGAGCCTTTCTTCACATGATGATGAGTCAGGTAGCTCTACCATGTCAGGTGGTCCCCCTTTCTCTAGTCACCCCATATTTCATTCTGATGAAGAAATTATGGAAGCGCTGACTGACTCTGACTTTCCATGGGATGATATGCATCACCGTGCATACTTCCTCCCGCAGCAGTCCCATGAAAAATATGCTGTGGAAACTAAAGAATTCATTCCTAATGAAGTCGATTGGTTTAGAAATCCCATTCCTGCACCTGATGCTTTCGAAGAAGGAAATATGGCCAATATATCTCCTACCATTAAAATTAACATTTCTGACAAACCAGTGATAGAAGAAAATATCACCTTGGGTGCCCATTGCACCCCAGAAGAGGTTGAGGCTTACACCAAGCTATTCAAAGAATTCTGTGATATTTTCACTTGGTCCTATTCAGAAATGCCCAGACTTAATCATTCCATTGTCGAAAACCATATCGATACATGGCCTGATGCCCATCCTATTCGTCAAAATTTGAGACCCATTAATCCTTCTAGGCTAGAAGCTGTCAAAGACGAAATCGATAAGCTCAAACAAGTTGGTTTTATCCCATTGAATACACCACTTGGGTGTCCAATCTGGTCCCCGTTCTCAAGAAACATGGCACCATCCGTGTATGCACCGACTTTCGCGATCTGAACAAAGCTTGTCCCAAAGACAACTTCCCCACACCATTCAATGACCAAATCAATGATGAGTGTGTGGGGTACGAGGTTCTATCCTTTATGGATAGTTTCTCTGGGTACAACCAAATTTTTATTCATCGTGTTGATCAACTTAAAACCGTGTTCATTGGTATGTGGAGGACCTTTGCCTATTGAGTCATGTCGTTCGGTCTTAAAAATGCAAGAGCCACTTTTCAGCAGGCTATGTCTTATTGTTTTCATGACCTGGCTCATATTATCCTTGCTTCTTTAGACGATCTTACTGTGCATTCTAAACATCGGGCGCAACACCTCCACGACCTGTGTACCATTTTTCTCCAATGTCGCAAGTATAATATCCACCTCAACCCACTGAAATGTGTCTTTTGTGTACTTGCCGGCCGTCTTCTAGGCTTCATTATGTCTAAATATGGTATCATGCTTGACCCTTTGAAATTTCAAGCCATCCTTGAGCTTCCTATCCCTCGTACTTTACGCCAGTTACAAAGCCTCCAAGGCAAAGATAATTTCCTTCGTCGGTTCGTACCTGAATATGCCACCACTGTGCATGGGTTCCTGAGACTCCTTCACTCTAATATTATTTTTGTTTGGGATACCTATGCTCAAGAGTCTTTCAATTCCTTGAAGCATGCTCTCATGTCCGCTCCCTTGATTCATCCACCTGACTTTGATAGGGATTTTATCTTGTATATCTCCACTTCCACCCACTCGGTCGCTGGAGTCCTCATTCAGGAAGATGACCATGGAATTGAACATGTTATCTATTATGTCAGTAAGAACTTGGTAGGACCTCCTGTATCCTACTCACATGAAGAGAAATTAGCACTGGCTTTCATGTTCTCGGTCCAGAAACTTCGTCATTACATCCTCATGCGTTCCAAAAAGGTCGTGACTAATTCCAACCCTATGGCCTTCCTATTGAGTCGTCAAATCATCAATGGGAATTACACTCGTTGGATCATGATCCTCTAGGAATTTGATCTTGAATTTGTCACACCAAAAAGTAAGAAGGGTTTAGCCCTTGCTGAACTCATTTTTGAACTACCTACAGGTACAAAAGATCCACCAGTTAATGATAATTTCCCCGATGAACATTTTTTTTCCATTACCACCGATGACCCTTGGTATGGGGACATCCTCACTTATTTGCAAACCCAAAATTTTTCCCTCCATCTTGACCATGATGCTCGATGACGTATTCGAAACTAGGCCCTCTGCTACCTTCTTATCAGTGACGACCTTTATCGTCACGGTGTAGATTCTGTCCTTCGTCATTGTCTCATGCACACTGAAGCAGAGAAAGTCCTCAATGCCTGTCATAGCAGTGCTTGTGGTGGCCACCTCTCTGGTTTGGCCACTGTCCAGAAAATCATGCGCGCTAGGTACTTTTGGCCTTATCTCTTTTGTAATTGCATTGAGGCAGTCAAACACTACCCTAATTTCCAACAATTTCTCCCTAAGACACGAGCTCCTCCAGCTCCCCTCCATCCTGTCATCTCCACTGGTCCTTTCTGTAAGTGGGCCATATAATTTATGGAGTGTCGACCGTCATCAGTTGGTAACCATAAGTATATCATCATGGTGGTTGACTACTTCACTAAATGGGCTGAGGCCATGCCAACGTTTAACAACACGACAGCTACCGCAACCCTCTTTTTCTTTAACCATGTGATCAATCGATTCAGAGTTATGAAAAAATTGGTCTCTGACCATGGCCAACATTTTTAAGATGAGATATGGCGTGAGCTATCCTCACTATTTCACTTTGAGCACCAATATTCCTCCTCTTATTACCCCCAAGGTAATGGCCAAGTTGAAGCAGTCAATAAAATTCTTAAAACCATGCTTCAGTGGATGGTGGATAAGCACAAAACCAACTGGCACCTTATGCTCTTCCCTAATTTGTGGGCCTATAGAACTTCTATTAAAACTGCCACTGGGTTTACTCTTTTCTACCTTGTTTTTAGAGAGGAGGCAGTCCTACTGATCGAGTGTGAAATCCCTTCCCTTCATCTAGTCGTCAAACTTATCTCTGAAACCTAACCTTTAGAACAACGACTTATCATGCTTGAGCGCGCTTCCAAAGACCGTCGTGTTACATTGCAAACCATTGAGGCGGCTAAGAAATGCACCAAAGCTCAATATGACTGAAAATTCCAACCTCGTACTTTTCACGAAAGTGATCTTGTTCTGGTGTATGACCAGGCCCATGATGTCCTTGGTCATGGGAAGTTTGACTCATTATGGCTAGGACCTTACATCATCAGTAAGGATTTAGGTAAGGGGGCATATCTATTAGAGGACTTCTAAGGCCATCCCCTTCCCAATCCTTGCAATGCACTCTATCTAAAGAAATATTACCCTTAGCATTTCCTTCCGGAAATGCATGTTTTATTATCTTTAGGTAGCCAACTCATGCTTTTTAGTGATTTGATACTTCACTAGGACACATTTTTTCCAATAGGTGTCACTTCAACCCTCCTCAAAATCGAATTTCTTCACTTACAACACTCGTACTGGGGACACCACTTTGCCTCCATACTTTTCCATGCTCGTGTCAACTTTCGTCGTGAGTTGCCATCTTGTACTCATGTTTTTATGGTCCCCATTGGACCTTTTCTATGTGGCAGCACCATCGAGTCACCCTTGTTTAGAACATCTGAGTTGAGTCATCATTGGATTCATGGAGTCTATCCCGAGTCCCTTTGAATCTTGTTATAGTCATCCATACTTCAGTGCTTGGTCCCTCTCTCTTGTTGCATATTATGGCCTTCAGTCCCACTGTCCCCTGGCCCTCATGATATTTTGTTAGTCGTTGCCAGGTCATCCATGCCCTTTATGCTCTAACAAAGGAATTCATCTATTTGCTACTCAGTACCACCCATTTCATCATCATCATTAGTGTCAGTCTGTCAGTCGCTCTATTATTTTCTCTCATGCCTTAGTTGAGGATCCCTTATTGCCTCACCTATGGCAGACCTCCTTCTATTGAAATCAACTCATTCATTCCATAAGACAGGTCTAGAGGGCAGTGTACCTTAGTTCGAGCTTCCACCCTTTTTCGGTGCCTCGAATAAAGCAAATGGACTCCTTATTTCCCTTTGACTTGATTGGTTCTCAGCTCCAGCTCCTTTCAACATGATCGAGATCTGTATACTTGATGGTTTAGTGATGCAGTAGCTAATATCAGTGATTCGCGAGTGTGTGTGAGATGTATCAACCCTCATGAGGGGGTGGCACTACAGGTAGCCCCCCACACACTCGGATGACATCTTCATTACAACCTTTGATGCAGCTCCATACATTTGGTGATGTCGGCCTCAGCCGCTTGCAGCGCCTTATTGTTTGTACTTTGCCTCGACGAGCATAGGTATGCCTCCCCTGCCGCCTATAGCATAGGTAATCACTAATCAAAGAGACTTGTCGCACCTGTAAGTCTCGCCTCCTCAGGGTCTAGTTCTTTCAACACTTTGGTCTAGCTTATACCTCTCTCTTTAACTTCCCCTTTGATGTCTAGTGATTAAGTTCTTAGAACTACTTCGGTCATACGATTAGCTCCTAATGCTCGCATGCTAGGGGGCAATCTATTACACCATTTTTTGGTCATATAACCTATTGTTATTATATGGACCCAAGTACACCATGTAAGACCAATTTTACCCTAAGTAAAATTGCATTCAATATGAAAAATAACTTATTAAACCACCTTTATTAAGTTGTTTATTGTCTAAATAGGAAAAACCATGAGGAAATATTAAATAAATCTACATTTGTTTGATTCTCCTCAAGGAATAATTAGTTAAACAACAATTTAATTAATATTCCTGGTTATATTTAACCTAAAACAAGGAAATTAATTAGATAAATCATTATTTATCTTATTATTCCCTAAGAATAGTTATTTAAACCTTATTTAAATAATATTCTTTGTTAAATATGACTAAATCACCCTTAAATAATTAAATAAATCATTATTTATTTGATTATCATTCAACCACATCCTTAAAATGATAAATAAATAAATAATTTATTTATTTATTATTTACAAATAAAGGGATTTGACCCAAGTCAAATTCCTTTTCCCTCCAACAAATATAATAAAATATTCCATAAAAGTTGGATCTTGATTTGGTTAATAATATTTTAACTATGCACCAATATCTATACTAACTCAATATTTTTCTATAAATAGAAGGGTTTTCCCATTCATTTACCACCTTTTGTTGCCTAAATATCACTCTGGGTCTATACTTTTGGTCTGACTATTGATCCACCATTATAGTCATATTTTACTACCATTTTTGTCTGGGTTTTCTACACCATCAAGAGAGAGGAATTTTAGATCTGAAGTGCTGAGGACTTACAAGAACCCATCCCATTGAGGAGAACAAGGAACACCCTCTTGTGTTTTCCTCCCATGTGCCATTAATACAAAATTCATTCAACATATTCTTGTCTTGTCTATTGGATGCATGGAGTAAATCTTGTTTTTTCTACTGCTTAATGTCTTCTAATGCATAGATCTAGATTTTTGCAGCATTTATCTTGATCACCTAACTGCATATTTGAGGATATTAGCAGCCATATTTGCTGTTAGGGTTGTTTGTTATGCACAGCTAAAGTGGTATTTTTTCGTACGCTTGGAATTAAGATTCATTCTAACAGGCCCAGTTAGGTTCTTTCTTACGTAATAAATTACGTTCTCTTTGTTGTCGGGTCTGTTTTGGAATAACACACCAATTATGGTTGTATCTGATATAGATAGGTACAAGGTGTAGTCTTTGTCGTAATTGGGTGGGATGATTAAGGGGGTTGAAGACAAGGTGTCTTTAAGTGCCTCAAATGAACTTTGAGCCTGATCTTCCCATTTGAACTTATGTCCTGATGGAGAAGACACAGGAAACCCTATGCGCAAGTGGCATAGTCAGGGACAAAGCGTCGTAAGAAGTTGGATTTTCCCTTGAAAATTTGAATTTTCTTTAGTGTTTTGGGTGGTGGTACCTCTTTGATCGCTTGGACCTTGAGGGGGTCAACTATGATTCCTTTTTGGGATACTATGAATCCTAACAGTATGCCTTCATTAACATAGAAGACAAAATTAAGAGGCTTCAAGCGTAAGTTGTATTTCTGACATCATTCAAATACCAAATGAAAATATTCCAAATGGTCATCTCGTTTCTTGGATCGTATTGTGAGGTCATCCAAGGAGGCTGGGATGAGATGAGCCAGGTCATGGAAGATGTAATTCATGGATCGCTGAAAGGTGTCCCCAATGTTTTTAAGACCAAATGGCATAACCTGGTATGCAAAAGTTTCCCAAGGGGTAGTGAATGCAGTCTTGTACTGATCCGTATATCAGATCTGAATTTGATTGTATTGCTTAGGGGTAAAATTCACATGTGGTAGCTGGAGTAAGATCCCTCTCGGGTCTTCTTGGGACCTAAGGCAGACATTAAGATTAGCTAAAACATTTACAAAGACAATATATGCATGTTAATACAAGTGTTTGATTGAAAATATGAAATAGAGAAGGATTACCTCGATGTGTAGTGCCGATTTGTTGGAGAGCTCAAGGTAGTGTGGTGGAAGTCTGCTCAAACTAGTTCCAAGTTCGAATCCTACAATCAAAAAATGAAACTAGTAATCTTCACAACATTTTCACAATAAACAATCAAAGACAAGCATATAATCAAACATGAAATAATATAAGTCTAGGTCACTTATAACATATATCTTAGACAAATAATGAAATATATGCATTCATAAGATATCAAGTGGACAAAATAGAGGCAATTCTATTATATTGAATGAAGGAGGGTTACAACCATCGGCTTGGTCAAGCCTCCCTTAGTCCTATAACTCCAAGCTCTCTCTCTTCAATCTCCTAGTGTGACAATGTTTGGGAAAATAGCCCTCAATGAACTATGCCAAAAATGAAACCTCACACTAACAAAAGTTTGCTCCTTACACAATCAACATTTCGACCCTTTACAATGAGCCCTTGCCTCCAATTTATAAGAGTTTGGGAGGAAAAACATTGCCATTCTTCTCCATTAGTTTGAATAGGGAAAAATCCATGACGTTTCCATGCTTTTATAGATTTTACCCTCTTTGGATGCTTAGTTAGGTTTAGCAATGTCAAATCAAAGATCTGCATCGCAGGTTGCCAACTTTTTGGACTGGTTTTTTGAGAAAATCTGGAAATATCAGTTAGTTAACTCAGAATCCACCCCTCATTCTTCGTGGAAAACGAGTAATATGACCCTTTAGTAAAAACATGGCATTAAAATAGGAACTAATTCTCCCTACATGAATTAGGGAAGCGTTATAACTCAGCCTGGAAGTTTTTGGGGTGCATTACCATGGAAAAATAGGCCTCTGTCTTGGTCAATTTCTTCTATCCACGTGTCTTTCTCCTCTGAGCTGATGAGGAGGTCATTTGCAGTATAAAATATTTCCCCTAAAGTGTGAGATCAGAGATGAAGACGATGTCCAAAATACTTTATATATGTGTAGTAGAGAGAGAGAGAGAGAGAGAGAGAGAGAGAGAGAGGAGTTGCAAGACCGTGGGAAACCTGAAACAAGAAACATATGTAAAATATATATATAGATATATTTGTCCTGAGTCGGGCATTCCCATGCTCAGTAGCTATAGCAGAGTGATTTCTCCAGGAAGAGACATGACCAACGTGTCCACTGATAAGCACAATGTGGAAGCTTGTGTCATAACAAGATCAATTTTATAAGTTATCTCCGAAAACAATATATGCAACTTGGGAGAGGAAAAAAAGGCTGAGTGATGTAAGCCTCTACCCAAGGTCTTGGTCATCGCTTCTATAAACAACATATTTATACACATGTTGTTGAGATTCGACAAGAAATTTAATCCTAGTGAAAATTAAGCACCTACACAAGGTGGGGCCTCAGGCTATTTTTGGGTGTATGCCTATTTATAGATGTATGTGCATATCTATTTATAGAATGCATGTCTGTTTATAGATGCACGTCTATATTTATTATCCCTTAATTTAGATGGACAATAAATTGTAATCTATTCTCAATGTGGACTTGGAAATAATTAATCGAAGTGGAAAATCAGTTAGCTAAGTGAATTTCGAGTTAAGTGGTTGGTTGGTGGGACATGCAGGTTGACTTTAGTTGTAACTGAGTGATTCGAGTTGTAACAGAGTTGGAAGTGTAGTGGTGCATGATTTGTGCACGTTGTAATTAGTTTAACTCATGAAAGTGATTTAAACTCAGTTGTGCTAGTTGTAACTGAAGATACACTATTGAGAGATCAAGTGAATTACTTATTAATGAATTTAGAATCATTGGTCTCACATGCAACTGAATATTTACTATTATTAATTGCATGCATGTCAGACCCAGTGGAGACCCAGTTGAGTTCTAGGTGAAAGGGAAGTAAACTATCAGTTGTGACATTATTCACTTGCACCAATGCAAGCACACACACATTGGATGTGCCCATGAGGATTGCGTAGTCAAGGCAGGAAAGAAGGCATCAATTCAGGTATTTCTTTCAGCAAGGATTGCACAGTGGAGGCAGGTTGTCTAGATACAATAAATTGAGCAAGTGATTTTCCAATTTTTGTATGACAGTGTGAGACAATTAGCTGATGTACTCAGAGCTCTTGTGATTGGAGTTTTATATGTAATTGTTTCATGATCCATGATATAATATACAATAGAATATAGTGGGGTTTTTAGCTGTAAGCTTTCCCTGAGAAATTATCTATGTTGTGTGTGATTGATCTTTCTTCATGATATTGTAATTGGCGATTGTGTTTTTAATTCCGCAAATATTTGTAGAAGCGATTCATTATTTAACTTTAGAATATTGTTAGATCAGGTGAATCCAAGATATACATGCATATTGTATAATTTATACATGGTATCAGAGCACAGGAAATTGTAGAAGTGAAGCATGAGCTGAGTTTTTTGGTGGAAAGAATTTGAATTTGCAGAAAGACTTTCTTGGTGCTAAAGCTGATTCAAGATCAAAACGGATTTCAATGGCTTGATGTTAGAGTATGCACTTGAGGGAAACTTGAACTACATTTCTTGGAAGGACATGATGGAGGCGGTACTCGAAGACAATGGCTTGAAGGAATGAAAAATATTTTCCTCAACCAGATGCTGCAGATGCTGCCAATCTTGATGCATGGCAAAAGAAAGTGGCAAAGGCAAGGAGGATCTTATTGGAGGGAGTACGAGACCACATTGTCTCAAGCCTCCATGGGAAAGCCGCACCATATGCTATGTGGAAGGCTTTGACAGATCTATTCCAAAGCAATAATAACCATAGGAAATTGGCGCTCAAAGATAAACTTAGGAAGATCAAGATGGAAAAGGGAAACACCATTCCAAAGTATCTCACAAAGTTATTCCAATGTCGGGATGAACTGGGGAGTGTGGGAATAACAATCACTGATGATGATTTGGTGAGTTTGGATCTCCTAGGACTTCCTAAGAGTTGTCACAGTTATGAAGACTCTATCAACAGACGGGAACAATTTCCGGATTGGGAATGACTGTGGTCGGATCTGGTGCAGGAGGAGTTTAGGCAGAACACTAGAGATGGCTCTTCATCAAAGCATGATGATGAAGAGGATTGTGCTTTGGCTGCCAAGGTGAAGAAGGGGAAGGGGAAGAAATTCCATTCTAAATCTGAGTCTAAAGGCAAGAAGCAGGACATCTCCAAGGTGAAGTGTTTTCACTTTCACTAACATGGGAATTTCGCTACTAACTATCCACAAAAGAAGAAGAACAAGAAAGATACTAGAGCTGCAGTTGGTGATGCCCTTGCCTTGCAATTTGAGATTGAATTATCCTTTATTGCATGCATGGTGTCAAGTACATTGGGATTTGTGTGGTATTTTGATAGTGGTGCTTCCTTTCACATGATGGGAGATAAGGAAATTTTCAGTGACTTGGAGGAGAAAGATCTCCATATGCATATTGAGATAGGCGACGATGGATGATACAATGCTACCAGGATTGGTATCATTACCTTTCATAGGAATTCAAGTAAACCATTTCAATTAAAATATGTGATGCATGTTCCAGGTCTGAAGAAAAATTTGGTCTCAGTCGCAATGTCGGAGGACAGAGGCTATGATGTTGTTTTTAGTGATGGAAAAGCTTTCCTGTGACATAAAACAATGGGTCAATCCAAGAGGATAGGGATTTGAGTTAAGAATCTCTACAAGATTGAGGTAGATGACTGTGCTGCCATGATGGGCAAGGCAGAAAAAGTGGTGAGCCGAGATGAGGGCGAATTATGGCACATGCGATTGGGCCATCTTCATTGTGGAGCCTTGAAAGTCATGTAGAAAATATCTACTAGACTTCCAACAGGAACACTTGCTGAGTTAGATCAGTGCAAGGGTTACACCATGGGGAAGTATGTAAATTCCACCTTTCATGAGAAGGAGAACTACACTTCAGGGATCCTTGAGAGAGTTCACACAAATGCATGTGGACCATTCTTGGTTGCTTCAACAACAAAACATAAGTAATATGTAATATTTTTTGATGACTTTTCTCGTAAATGATTGATCTTATTCATGAAGAAGAAAGATCAAACATTATCTAAGTTCTGTGAGTTTAAGGCATTGGTGGAGAAAGAGTCGGGGAAGCAAGTGAAGGCTCTTAGGAGAAATAATGGTGGAGAATAAATCTCTAACAAATTCAAGAAATTCTGCAGAAAAGAAGGAATTAGAAGAGAACTCATTGTGCCTCATAACCCACAGCAAAATAGGGTCACATAGAGGAAGAACAGAATGATCGTGGGTGAAACACAAGCGATGTTGCATGATCAGGGCCTACCAATGCATTTGTGGGATGAAGCATGCAACACTGCGGTTTATGTGAAGAAACATTGTCCTCATAGAGTACTTGGCATGAGTACACTTGAAGAATATTTCATTGGTAATAAACCAGATGTTTCACACTTTAAGATTTTTGGCTCATCTATTTATGTGCATGTGACCAAGGACGCCAGGAAGAAGTTGGAGCCGACTGCTGAAGTTTGGATTTTTGTGGGGTACAAAGAAACACCCCATAATTATCGTGTGTATTTTCCAAAAAAAAAAATGATTGTTGTGTGATGAGATATAAAATTTGATAAGGGGAAAGACATGCGGTTGTCGCTTGAGAGGGAGCTAGAATTGCATGTGGGGGAGGAATTACTGGTTCCCAAAGATGTGTCTCTAGATGTGGATAAACCACAGGAGGAGGTTCATGGTGTGGAGGAAGCCACTCATGCAGATCCATCCATCAGAAATGGTAGAAGGCGCACCATTGAAGCTGATAGGCTGAGACTTGATATTGCACAGAATGTAGGAGCCCTTACTTCACAGCCGAGACAGAGATAGTCTCTTGACCGGTTTAATGGATACATGGCTCTCATGAGAAAATGTATTGTGACTGACCCTCTTCATTTCAAGAAGTAGTGTAGCAGCCTACTTGGGTTGATGCAATGGTGGAGGAGTATGACTCCATTGTAAAAAATAGTGCTTAGGAAATTGTTCCAAGACCGGTTGATAACTCAGTGGTAGGTTCGAGATGGATCTACAAGGTAAAGCAAGCTACTAATGGGAGTGTGGAGAAATAAAAAGCCAGATTTGTGGCCCAGGGCTTCTCACAGATCGAGGGGATAGATTATGATGAGATTTTTGCACCTGTCGCAAGGTACTCTTCCATAAGGACCATCCTTTCACTCTTAGAGAAGATGGGCTGGCGCATTCATCAGATGGATGTGAAAACTACATTTCTCAATGGGATAATTGAGGAAGAGGTGTACATAGAGTAGCCTGAAGGTTTAGAGATATTAAAAAATGATTCGCGTGTGTGCTGACTCAAAAGAGCACTGTATGGGCTGAAGAAAGCACTCTGTGCTTGGTACACTCAGATATACAACTATTTCACTGGATTGGGCTTCACCAAAAGTGAATCAGATGAAAACTTGTACCAAATTTTGGTGGAGGGTAAAATTTTAATCATTTTTCTTTATGTTGATGATTTACTATTGATTGGTGATGAGTAGTTGATACACTCATGCAAGGAGTATCTTTCAAAGGAGTTCAAAATGAAGGAATTGGGGCTCCTTAATTATTTCCTTAGATTGGAAATATGGCAACGAGATGGTGAACTTTTTGTGTCTCAAGGAAAGTATGAAAAGGAGATACTGGGTAAGTTTAACATGGAGGGTTGAAAACCCATGGATACTCCTCTTCCAGGAAACTGGAGGAAAGAGGATGCTACTTCTGGAGAGGTAGTGGATACTGTCTATTGACAGTTAGTGGGTTTGCTAATGTATCTAGTGAACACAAGACCAAAAATTTGCTATGCGGTTAACCAGCTGAGTCAAGCTATGGTTAAGCCAACCAAGCTCTTTTGGAAGGCTGGGAGGCATGTCTTGAGATACCTGAGGGGAACATCAGAGTATGGTATATGGTACAAAAAGATGGATGGAGTGAATTTTCATGGCTTCATGAATCCAGATTGGGTTGGAAGTCCAACAGACAGAAATAGCACATCAGGGGGGATCTTTAGCATTGGAGCTACAACTGTTTCTTGGTACATCAGGAAGCAGATATCCGTGGCACTCAGTTCAGTGGAAGCATAATACATGGAAGTGAGACAATATGCATGTGAGGCTATCTAGATGAGAAAGATCTTGGTTGGTTTGTTTGGTTCTCATATTGATCTGACAATGATTCATTGTGATAATCAGAGTTGCATTAAACTCTCGATTAGTCCTATGTTTCATGATTGATCCAAGTATATAGATATCTGGTACCATCATCTTAGATATTGTGTGTAGAGGATAATTATGTTGCTTTAGTACATTCCCACGGAAGATCAGGATGTAGATATTCTGACGAAGGAACTCATTAGGAGCAAATTTGAATACCATAGAGACAGGATCAGGGTGAAGGATAATCCCTTTCTTGTTGAGAGGGAGTGTTGAGATTCAACAATAAATTTGATCCTAGTGAAAATTAAGCACCTACACTAGGTGGGGCCTCAGGCTATTTTTAGGTGTATGTCTATTAATAGTTTTATGTGCATCTCTATTTATAGATGCATGCCTATCTTTATTATCCCTTAATTTAGATGGACAATAAATTGTAATCTATTCTCAATGTGGACTTGGAAATAGTTAACTGAAGTGGAAAATCAGTTAGCTAAGTGAATTTTGAGTTAAGTGGTTGGTTGGTGGGACATGCAGGTTGAATTTAGTTGTAACTGAGTGATTCGAGTTGTAATAGAGTTGGAAATGTAGTGGTGCATGAGTTGTGCAAGTTGTAAGTAGTTTAACTTAGTTAAGTGAGTTAAACTCAATTGTGCTAGTTGTAACTGAAGATACACTAGTGAGAGATCAAGTGAATTAATTATTAATTAATTCAAAATCGATGGTCTCACATGCAATTGAAGATTTACTATTATTAATTGCATGCATTTCAGATCCAGTGGAGACCCAGTTGAGTTTTAGGTGAAAGGGAAGTAAACTATTAGTTGTGACATTATCCACTTGCACCAATGCAAGCACACACACATTGGATGTGCCCATGAGGATTGCGCAGTCCAGGCAGACAAGAAGGCATCAATTCAGGGATTGATTTCATCAGGGATTGCACAGTGGAGGTAGGTTGTCTGGAGACAGTAAATTGAGCAAGTGATTTGCCAATTCTGTGTATGACAATGTGAGACAATTAGCTGATGTACTGTGAGCTCTTGTGATTGGAGTTTTATATGTAATTGTTTCATGATCCATGATATAATACAAAATAGAATATAGTGGGGTTTTTAGCTATAATATTCCCATGGGAAATTATCTATGTTGTGTGTGATTGTTATTTCTTCATGATATTTTAATTGGCGATTGTGTTTTTAATTCCTCAAAGATTTGTAGAAGCGATTCAGTATTTAACTTTAGCATATGGTTAGATTGGGTGAATCCAAGATATACATGCATATTGTATAATTTCTACACATATGAAAAAATTATTTGTAGTCGAACATGTGAGAAATTGTCTAATTATCAATCAATAATGAAAACTGTTAACAAATGCGAGGATGGCCACCGATAAGGGTGATGGTCTCCAAGATGCCTAGTAAAATCTAGTGAGTGTTAAAAATGGTGTTGATGTCAAACACTCGTAGAATTATTCGACTGGGAGCCAATGAAAAAAACCCCCTTTCAAACACATAACCTACCACTGAGGTCTCTAAGTTCTAGGCTACTGATATGTTTCTGGATCGCCTTCCCAAATAAGATGCTAAAGTCAATAGGAAGAGATATGTCAAAAGGTAGGAAATAAGGTGTCCTACATTAGTTGACATGAAACAAGACAAAGATGATTTTGTTTTTAATATAGTATAGAGAAATGGTGCAAACAGACGGTGGGAAAATGATTTTTGGCATATGACAGCTAGGTTGATACAAGAAGCAATAGATAGCATGATCTCTTGAAACATAGAAGGAAAGACATACAGGGTACCAGGAAGCTTAGACTCAAGAACACCAGAGAGTGTTAGGATTCAAAGATGCAAGAACATCAGAGTATGAAGGCTAAACTCAAAGGATGGTAGGGTTTGGCAAGAAGCTGGTAAAAAAGGAGTTTTCTGAGGGGTGCCATGTTCAAGGTGTTGCTGCCAAATCATCCTTCAAAGTATAAAGAGTGAGTCTCCACTTTGTCCAATTTTTTTCACCATTTGATTAGGTTTAATGAGTCTAGAAGGGTAAACTCGGTGATCTTTTCATATTTAGGGACTCTAAAAGAGATCGTAAAAGACAACTCCAAGGGGGTACCTTTGTCATGGTTGATGACTGGGTGTGACAAAGGGTTAATAGTATGTCCGGCATAGTTAATTTTTCGTAATTTAGTCCGTTGAGTTTGGATAAAGTGATAAACCTATTTTTAATGGAAGTCTACCTCATTTTGTTATGAGTATGAGGAGACAAAGTAAACTCAATATTCTTCATGAAATTTTAACGAGTCAAACGAAGAAAAACTCGATGCTCTTCATGAAATTTTAATGGGTCCAACGAAGAAAAACTCATTTCTTTTTTAATTTTTTAAAGATCTAGAAAAAAGACAGAAAATAATGGCTCATAATATTCTTTGTGGGAGTTTAACGAGCCCGAAGAAGGAAAATCGAGGTTTTTTTCAGTTTTATGAGCTAGAAAAAGTCCCTAATAAGAAGGCTTGATCCGGGTCAAGCATGATCAATTCTACAAAAAAAAACTAGAAAATCATCAAAGCATAGGTAGTATTGATAGAATAATGAATAGTTGCATCAAAACATAGTAAAAATTTACAAAGCCCCAATTTAAATAACTAGCTAAAGTGAGTCATACCTCTAGAATGTCTATAAGAAGGAAAATAAAACTTCATTTTCACTATTTTTATTCGAAGAAAGAGCTTTGGAGTGTGAAATAAGGAAAAAATTCTATTAGCGTTGGAATCAACACTTGGATTGTGACAAACGCCTGACTAGGCACATCTTAAGCTCAAGGGATTTTCTTATGACTTGATTGAGTTTTTTGGAAAGTGGTTGGAAATCACACACACTGAAATGGATTTTAAACAAATAAGAATCTCTCACACCTATGAGTGCACTAGTGCATAATGTGGTAGCAAGGTTATGTTTGTAGCTTGATGGTTAGAAAAATGGAAGATAATAATAGATGTGTAAAACAAAGGTCCACTGTTAAGAGGAAATTGTGACACAAATTCTAGACCTGAAATATATAGTGAAAGAAATATTTAAAAGACTTACAAGAGTCTCACACTACATTTTAAGAATCCTATTACATAGAATGCTTCCAACTAACATGACCTCATCAATCAGGAATGCTTGATAAATTAATACTGGAAAAAACAGATTAATCATGTATGCTATTTCAAAAGACTTATAAGAGTATGTGACATGATTTAATTCAACCTCAATGAATGGTTATGAACTATATTCAATTCATACTGAATTAGGAATGCTTGATAAAACAATAATTACAAAAACAGATTAATATGTCATGAAGGTTCACAATACTGAAAATATCATGAGATAGAATTGTGTAAATCATAATCTAGAATAAGAACAGTAAATGATGAAAACACATAAGTAGATAAACATCGAACACACCATACACTCAGAGTCTCCGAAGAGTTTTCGGGATATATTATGTGTTCAAAAGAAAGATACAACATAGTATGCCATGAAATATACAACCAATGAATCCTTTCTTCCTTTCCTTACATAGTATATATAGAAAAAAGGATTTTTGTATAAATATTCCATAAAAAGTGCAATTTTGTGTTTAGAGACTTTATTACAATCCTCTACATAGTAGAGCTTATCTTAAACATAAAAAAGTAAACTGAAATACAACTGAATATAGAACATGAAAATATGGAGCTCGAAGTGGCTAATTTGAGGTGGCTAAGTGCTCCTTTTTTCTTGAAAAAATTTCCTCCACAAAAAGTGCAAATGCCAACTGAAAAGAACACCTGGACCCTTATCTAAAAAGGTGTAGGAGTAGCCAACTGAAAGAAACCTTGACTGAATGACACTTGGAAAAAGGATATTACCCTTGAGGCTGCATTCACTTTATTATCATTTAGTGTCATTATTTTGAGAACAGAACCAAAAAGAAACCTTTTCTCCTCCTTATACAAAATCTGAAAATAATAGCTACTTTTTCGAAAATGGTAGCTATATCTGAAAATATTGTGTATAAGCAAAAAAATGACATGGTTTTTTAGAATTTCATGGTTTTGTACATTCAATCATTAGAGATCTAGTATAGAAGCAAAAATCCTGATAACTTCTGCCTTGGTTACCCTTTTGTTTGAATTTATCTTCTGTACCTGTTTTTTATGTTGAACCTTTTTCTTCCTTGGTTCATTCTTTGGGCTTTCATCTATGTTTATTATTTCATCCCTAAGAGCAAGGTTGGCTATGAGTTTACTTGTTAATCTAAGCTTGTTCTTTGGTCTGTGTGAGGCCTTAGAATGTACGTATTAGGAATGTAAGAAGGCCTCCTTTATCCATAGACAACTCTTCTTGATTATCCTTCTTCAAACTCTGACTCACTGAACTTTATTTCACTGCTATCCGCCTCAAAAGATGAATATGAATGGATTATATCTTTCTTCTTCCCTTTGGATGAAGAACTAATGGATGAGTAAAGTTGAAATATGGTAGGTTCTTCTACTGTAATGGTCCATTAGGGGAATTTTGAGGTCTAAAATGGGCCTCTTAAGGAAATTATAAAATAATAGTAGAAATAATAAAATAAGATTTGATGACATCATCAAATTTTATAGGGAAAAAGAAAAAACTACTTTTTCGACTCATATTTTCAACTTATCTCCTAAATTTTCTACTCAAATTTCGAGCAAGAGTACTCATTGAATGAAAAATTTAATTCCTCATCCAAGGAGTTCCCATGTTGCATACTTTTGATGGACCCTGCTACATGAAAAATGAGAAATACATGAAAAACGTGATTGCAATCACGTTTTTTCATGTATTTCACATTTTTCACATTGTAGGGTTCATTAAAAGTATGCAATATGGGTACTCCTTGGATGAGGAACTAAATTTGCATCCATTGAGTACTCCCGCTCAAAATTTGAGTAAAAACTTTGGGAGATAAGTTTCAAATACGAGTTGAAAAAGTAGTTTTATTATTTTATTATTTTTTAATATTTTTACCCTTTTACTTAAAAAATGGTGAATCATACCCCATGGTTGACATCATCATCTTGAATCCTATTAGTTCTTATAAATTTTATTTTGGTTGTACATTTTTCTTAGGAGGCCTATTTTAAACCTCAAAATTCCCCTAATGTATGAAACTTTGCTTTTCCATTTTTGAGTTAGGAAAATACTTGTGCAAGTGTACACTCCTCTGGTGCTGGAGTGGCATTGTTTTCTTGATTCTCTTGTCTAAACTCTAGAACAGGACTTGGTCTCAACGTTTCAGGGCTGACTTCCACCGAAGGTCCCTTTTGCCAAAATCAATTAATAAAACCGCTTTCTCAAGAAGATCAAGCTAGCTCTTCCTTGCTCTTAGACATAGTGTTTTTGTAAGGTAGGGTAGCTTTTTTTTTGAGTTTGTTTGCATGCTACTGCATGAAGACCTCAAGGTCTATGGCTCCTTAGATCATATTCTAGTGTAGACCTCTTTGGCTAGTTGCATTGTAGGTATAGGAGTGATGGTTGGTGTAGAAGTGGTGGTTTGAACTCTAGCCTTCCTAGCTGAGTTCCTATTCTATCTACTAGATGATATTGAAGATGGACCAGCTTGTGAAGAACTCAATGTAGGTGCAGGGCTTGACTGTTGTTCTTGGGTTTTTAGCCTTCTAGGCTTTCCTACCATTCTCCTTGAGTTAATACTACTAAATCCCTCATCTGCTAAATTTTTTTCCCATGTGGTTCTTTTGTTTCTCAGATGATAAATCGCCAGTATTTTGATCAAACCTCTATGATAGAGATTATGAAGAGAATAGCCTATGGATTTTTATATTTTTCGGGACATTGACAACATATATTTGTGAAGGAAAAATGGTAGATTCATAGGTTTAGAGCCTGAGATGTGAGCTAGAAACCTCATCTGGTATTTATGCATAGTAGAAAACCTACCCTCACAAGTTATATAAGTTGTACAATGGTAATGACATCTTGACACTTAGGCCTAAAATATGAAATATGAATAGTAGGGGTCAAACCAATATTTTCATGTTCACGCTTTAAATATGGATTCAAATAAGCTTTAAGCAGAGTTTTGTTATTCTTGTGCCAACACCCACCTGTAGTTGATGTTTGGGTAGCCCTTGCAATGATAGTCTCTGTGATCTTGAAGGTTTGAGATCCCAACTTGAACTTTTCTCCATTAAATGTCTCAACAAATGCCTGAGCCACTGCCACATTTTCACCTGAAAACTTTCTTAAAAATTGATACCACCCTGCCGATTTGAACTGAGGATTAGCATGATGGTCAACAAAATGGGTATTATCTGGCTTTGAAAAGTTCACCTTAACACCCTTGCCTATCTTGTTAACAATTATCCTAACCTCAAGTGCACACCTTTAAAACGAGGAACAACAACCCTCCACGAAACCCTAACTGCTGGCTCTTGGTAACAAGTTGTTTTGCTAGAAGATAAAAACGTTTTGCTATAGCTATCACAAGAGTAAACGAAGACATAACTTTGCATTCACTAAAACTCGGTGAGAGGGAATGACACGAAACTGAAATGATTTAGACTCTGCTCCCAACTCATTTCACCAAACGTTTCACTCCATCACATATTTTAATAATAGCTATTCGTACTTCACTTTAATACATTTCACCTTTAATGAGTAGCAATATATTTGAGTAGCCTTAGCAAATAAATAGCCAACTTTTTTAATGAATCTTCCAATGAGAAATAACCACCTTTCAGATGACTAACACCTCTTGTTCTAGCAGACCTTCACTATTCAAAGAACAGTGTTTGTTTCACATGAGTAATGCTTCTTTTATCTCCTTGTACCAATTTTGCAGGTTATAGCTACTTTTTTGAAAATGGCAACTATTCCTGTGTTGCTTGTAAAACCATAACTTCTGAAGAAAATAATTGCCTCTCTAGGAAAGGGTAGCTATTCTTGTGTTATTTCTAACACAACTGATGACTCTGACATTTTGTCTTTAACCTTGAATAGGAAAATCATGGTGAATGAATAAGACTTATCAAGTTAAACCCATGACCTTAACTACTGAAAGCAGTTAAAATACTTATTAAAAGAAAATTTACCCTAATGAATCTATGACTAAAACAAACTATTGGACTCAAAATTATTTTGTATTTTGATTATAAAATGGTAAAAACTAATACATTTTAACCCTCCAGGGCTCTCCACGACAGGTTAGGAGACAAGAGAGGATCAAAGACACAACTTACAATTACAACCATACTTTGATTTTTTTTTTTGAAATATTGCAGTGCTAGAAGTGGCTCTTATTGGGGATGAAGTTCTCCCTATGAGGCTTCAAGGACTATAGATCCAATGCCTTAAACTATCAAGAATTTAATTTCTCGAAGCTTATGACAAAACTGACTTTTACTAACTAAACTAACAACTGACTCTATTTACAAACACAAATAGCATTGGGCATGGAGTTTTATTGAAGCAACACTCTGGATATTTACAATGGAAAGAATGACTGACTCAAAAAACAAAGAAATTTATGAGATAATGACCATTGACTGGACCTCCAATTAATTTATCGTCATCTCAATGCTTAAGAAGAAATGTGTTATTTTCCAGAACTTGAGCAATTTTGAATGGCCCAAACCACAAGTTGTCAAAATTACCATGCTTTCCATGGTCTTCTCTTCTTTCATCCCAACGCAAGACCAAATAATATTCTTGGAATACCTGTTGTTTTTCTCTTTTGTCAAATACAACTTTTACTTTGGCTTTGTACTTCTATTTTTTGTCCATCAGGGATTTTCGGATTTGATGAGCTTCTATCAGTTGCAACATCCTTCTCTGAATGGGATTTGAATTATCAGCTTCATATTGTAAAAAAATCATAACAGGAAGGTCCAACTGTAATGGCATCACAACATCAACACCATAGACAAGTTGAAAGGGAGAAACTCCAATTTATCTTTTGTTACTCACTCTATCTGCCCAAAGAGCATGAACTAGCAGAGTATCCCAATTTCTTTTGTTTTTTGACATCATATCCTTTATAATTCTTACCAGAGTTTTGTTCAATGAATCAACTAACCCATTACCTTGGGGGTAATAAGGTGTAGAATAATTAAAATAAGTGTTATAATTTTGACATAAATTTTTTATATTGGCATATTTAAAAGCCATTACATTGTCAGTCACCAACTTTTGAGGGCAGGAAAATCTAGACATAATATTTTCCAATAGAAATTTAATTATTATCGTGTCAGTGGCGATTCTGGTTGGAATGACCTCGATCCACTTGGTGAAATATTCCATGGCTGTAAGAATCCACCCGTGTTTTCCTGATGATGGTGGGTGGATCTCACCAATGAAGTCTAGTCCCCACTGCTGGAAAGTATCACCTGCTGAAATGGGAATGAGAGGTAGTGGGAAGAGCTTTTGCTTACCAGAAAAATTTTGACACTTCATGCAAGCTTTGAATTTAGAAAAAACATCAGAGAAAAGAGTTGGAAAATAATAGCTAGCTCTTAGAATTTTATTTGTGGTAGCTTTCTAGTATAAATGACCACCACACACCCCTTCATGTATTTAGGCCATAAATTTTTGTGACTCGACTTCATCTACACATCTCAACAAAACTCTTGCAGGGTCTTTCCAGTAAAGACGATTTTCCATTATGAAATAATTAATAGCCTTTAGTTTAAAAGCCCTCCTTTTGTATTTTTCCATTTCTACCGGAAAATTGAGGTTTAATAAAAATTAAACTATATCCTTGTACCAATTGGAATAAAATATTTCAAGATAACCAGTTATACCTTCTTTATCTGTTTCTTCAGCTATCTCCATATTCAAATTTAGAGGTTTGTAATTTGATTCTGCCATCAAGTGGGATAAACCCTGTCCCTTTATCAACTTAGTAGGTTTTATTTCAATGCCAAATTCCAAAATATTTTTCAACCATCTTCCCCTCCTGCCATCTGTGTTTGGCTTCAATAATACATCCTTGACAACAATATTTGGCACAAAAGCAATGACTTTAGAATGCATAACATAAACTCGAAAAGACTTCAAAGCCTTCACCTGTGCATATGCCTGTTTTTTAATTAAGCTGTACTTTAGTTCAAAATATCTTAATGCACAGCTAAAAAAATAAATTGGTTGCTCCAAGACTTCCCTGTTCTTTTGAAATAAAATTGCTGCAATAGTTTCCTCAGAAGCATATGAAAAAGTTAGAAAATCCTTCTCAAAATCAGGGTTGATTAACATTGGGGCTTCATTCAAGGAATATTTGATTGCTAAGAAAGAGTTTCTTTATTCATATTGCCACCTGAACTCTGCATATTTCTTCAACAAGACATTTATATGTTTAATTAATTATGCAAAGTTTGGAACAAAACGCCTCAGAAAATTAATCTTACCCAAAAATGACTATAACTCTTTCTTATTTCTGGGTAAAACAATTTTTTGTATAGCTTAAATTATCCCTCAGTCAATGCAAATACCATTTTTTGTTACTATATGCCCCAAAAATTTTCCTTCTTGAACAGCAAAGCATGATTTCTTTGGGTTTAAGGACAAACCAAATTTTCTGCACTTATCAAACACTTGCTGCAAATGTTTTAAATGATCATGATCAGATTTTGAAAATACTGTTATATCATCCAAATAAATGACAACAAATCTGTCCTTTTATCCTGCAAAGGAAATTTCCATTGCCTGCTGAAATGTTGCAATTTTATTCATTAAACCGAAAGGCATCATATTGTACATAAAATTTCCCCAGGGTGTAGAAAAGGTTGTTTTCTCCCTGCCTTGTTTGTCAACTGAAATTTGATTGTATCCTAAAAAGCCATCTATCACTAAAACCTCTTTGGGCCTACAACCTTTTTCAAAATATGGTCTATTTTGGGTAAAGGATAGTTATCCTTCAGCGAAAACTGGTTCAAATTGTGAAAATCAACACAAATTCTGATTTCGCCATTCTTCTTTTGAACCAAGACTATATTAGCTACCCAATTGGAAAATCTTAAAGTCAGAATTATTTTGGCTTCCCACATTTTTCTGATTTCTTTTTCAATAATAGGGAGCATCATAGGATTAATATGCCTTATCTTCTGTGCTACAGGCTTTGCTTCTGATTTAAGAGGGATTTTATGCTCCATTATACTTTTGTCACATGTATTCAAATCACTATAGGACCAAGAAAAAATGTCTACATACTGCTTCAACAACTTGACATATTTAGTTCTAATTTATTGAGGAAGAAATTTAGAAACTTTAACATATCTAGGCAGATTTTCAGTACCAATATTACAATCAACTGTACTCTCTCCACCTGTCTTACTATCAAGCTTTAAAAAGACATCATTATTGTCGAACAACCTCTCTAAAGGAACCAAGCCTTTAGAAAAGAAGTTTGTTTTCATATCAGTAATGTCTTTTCTAGCTATAATATTTTTGAATGGCTTGCTATTCTAACTTTCAGCTATGTCTTGTTCATTATCAATCTGAATGTCTGAAAAATCCTTCACACATTCCAAGAATTTTTTATTTTCTTTATCATCTTTAAATACTTGCCAATATTTGATATTGTTAGGAATGGAAGGTCTGTTTTTAATATGAATATCATATGTTGCTTTAACATCAAGAGGAACCTTAAAATTACTAGCATCTATGGCCGATGAATCTGGCATTTCATTTTCTTCTCTGGAAACACAATTCAAATTGAATGCTAAAAAATAATGTTTAATCAAATCCCAAAATTCATTTATGTAATTCTTCAATTTTGAATTTTTGATTTGATAGTTATCTCTCACCTGTTGTACCAGCAACTTTGAATCACCAAAAACAATCAACTGTTGAGTTCCCAAATCTTTTTCTGCCTTCATTCCCAGAATCAGTGCTTCATACTCAACAATGTTATTAGTAGTGACAAATTGTAGTTTGCATGATAAAGTCACTATCTGATGAGTGGGAGAAACAAGAACTACACCAGCCCGTGGACCCTCTCTTGATGATGCTCCATCAAAATACAATTTCTAGATCTGTCCTACTTCTAAAATTTTCTCTTTTGTTACTTGCAAATGTTGTTTTTCACTGATTTTAGGCTTAAAATTACTATCATCAACAACAAGGTGTAAAATGGATGACCCTAAATCCTTCTCCTCTGCATATATAGGATTATTTGAGGGATTTTTTGGGTCACTTATGATATAAGCCATTCGTGTTTCCCTATACAATCTCCTAAATTCTCCTCCAAATATTGGGATAGTGGCGTATGTCATATCCATTTGAAGAGTGCCTCCCAGATTTTTGGAACAAGATCTGGAAAGAGGAATTCCAATCTAGATGGCATGTCAACAACCACAATGTCCATCAATAAAATTTTCATGGGGAGATGGGTAAGAGAAATTACCAAGTCTATGATCACTCCTAAACACTTGACCCTTCTGGAGTCAAAAGTGTAGAGGTCATGGTATTATTTAGTGATTTCTAGTCATAATTCATCCATCACTTTCTTATGCATCAGATTGTGAGAGGCCCCAGAATCTAATAGGCAGTTATGCATCGATTTGTTATGAATGTTGAGTGAAAGATAGAAAGGTGGAGAATTATCATCATTCTGATATTGGACATGACTTCCTAAGAAGATAGTAGGATGTTAATCCTCAAGGTTGAAAGAATCATGAGAAAGATATGGATGTAACATAATTTTAAATGACTCTCTATAGGCTGGATTTTTCAACAATTCAAGGAGTGGAACCACAATCTTGATTTTATTCAATTCTAACTTGAAATTAAAATTAAGTGGAGTCAAATATTTGTTTTCTGCAGTAGTTTTGATGATCGGGTAAAGGTTAGGTGATGGAGGAACATTATTAACCTTTGCCTTTTGTTTGGAAGCATGTTTTTCAACATCTTGTTTTTTTTTGAGGCTGTTGGACAACCCCTTTTGACCTCAAAGGATAATTTTTTGTCTTATTTTCAGGCTGCTTTTTCTCATTTTGAAAATGAATATGAGCCTCTTCATCATCTGAAAATAGATTTATCCTAGACTGATCTTCATACTCTTTCAAAGTCAAACAAGTTAACTGTGATGTCTCCCCAACAATATTTTTATCTTCATCCTCCTCTTCTTGTTCTTGCTGATTTTCTTCAGCAAAATTATTTAGTGGAGGATGAAGATTTTGATCATCAGGATTTCTTCTTGGGAATTGTAAAATTTGTTGAGGCTGAAAGGGTCTCCTAAAAGGAGCCTAATTTCTATTTCCTTCATTTTGGATGGGCCTAGTAGTAGGCATGTTTTCTAACTCCATTTTTATCATTTTGGAAGCAAGATCTTTAATCATATCATAAATTTGATCAAGCTTTTCTTCATCTGTGAAAGTTTTAGAGGAGGAAGATGGTTTCACCCCCTTAATTTTCTTTTTATCCTTTTCTCCCTTCCCCTCTTCAATTTCTAGTTTGTTTGAGGCCATAATATTGGACTACACTCCAATAGCAGCCTCCTGCATACCCACCAATGTTTGTGGCTTCTCGGATCTCAAAAACAGTGCAAAATTGGAGTCTAAGGAATTGGAAAAGGTTATCATGGTCGTGGTTTGAGGAGGTTTGACTTCTACAGGAATATTTCGATATAATTTATTGAATCTCCTTATAAAGTCTGATAATGACTCATCAATCCTCTTATTTAAAGCTCCAAAATTTGTGAGGTAATATAGGTAATCCTTACAGTCACCCCATCGTTTTAAAAAAACTTCCTCCAAAGCATCTATTCCTATTGTTGAATTTGGTGGAAAATTTATGAACCAATTTCTAGCTTCTCCATCTAAGCTCTGAACAAAGAGTCTTGACTAGACATATTCATGTTCAATGCTTTGGTTATCAGCATAACTGTAAAATGAAACTAGGTGTTTTTCAATAGATACTCCTTCTCCTTCCCCTGTGTATTTGGGAAAATATTTCAGATAATCCCCTTGAGGAAGAGGATGCAAAGGTTGAGGAAGAGTGACATGTGCATATCTCACAGCAAAAATCTATTTAATCCTTGTAGGAGTAGGATGAGCCATGACTTGATGAGGTACAAATAGTGGAAAATTTTTTGATGTAGAAGTTTGAATGTTGGAAATTTCAGTTTGTGGAGTTTGTAATTGTTTTGGAATTGCAGAAGATTGAAATTCTTGGGCTGATTTTTTAGGCTTTGGAGTTGAAAACAATGGATTTTCAAAGAAATGGACAGCAGAAGGATTTATTTCAACCTCTCCAGTAGAATCAATTTCAGATGTAGATTCTTGAAGGATTGGGGAAACTTCAAATTTGTGTTGCTGAGCTAAAAAGTCAGAGAGATTAAAGGTCAAATTTTCAGGAAGGTTACCTCCTCCTTGATGAGAAGAAGATGAGCCAATAGCTGGGTTTTGAGATAAGGGAAAACGCTCCTGTTGTGGGCTAAAAGAGGATGGATATTCAAGATGAGTTTGAAGAAATATTAGAATTATTTTAATATCTTCTTCAGTTAAAATAGCCCTATCTATGAAGGGTGAAATTTCTAACACTTGTTCTAATTCCCATTCTATCAGAACAAAGGTTTCTAATTTTTGGTTTTCTTCAATGATGCCTAAAACCTCTGATTTATCTTCCTTCACTGGAATAATACTTGTTTATGATTTACTAAGTGATGACTGAGAGATACTTCTAGCTGAATCTAGGCTAACATCATCTACTTTGTCTTTTATGGAAGCAATTTCAACTTGAAATATTTCATGAGATTTCTTTGAAACTGAAACTTCTTTAGGTTTTGAGACAGATGATTGGTACTTTTTCTTTTTGAATGTACTTTGAATGAAAAATTTTCACTGAATGTGATGTAGCTTCAACTGATTTGTGTTTCCCTCTTGCATCCTTTATGATCTTCTCTGGGTCATAAATTGGAATCACAGGAGTTGATATCTGATTTATTATTCTTGTGGTAGGCAGTCTTGAAACCCCTCATCCTCTTTGTGGAGTCGCTAGGTGAACCAATTACAATAAAAAAGAGTGACTAGTATTTATTCACCTTTAAAAATTAGTACTAGGAATTCATGCAAAAAAATTGGGAGAATACTGAGTTCAGAATCTTCGTCTCCCGGCAGACGCACCAAAAGATGTTAGCACTGGAATCAACACTTGGATTGTGACAAGCGCTCGACCAAACACATCTTAAGCTGCAATATCCCCAAATTGGGACTGTCAGCAATACATGTCTGAAAAACACATTTTTCAGAAATGGATGCTACAGAATTTGAAATCAGCCCTTAGATCCCTTAGATCTAATAATCTAAGACCCAAATCCAAGAGGATATTAGAAAAAAATCAAACTAGGTGAGGTAAACAGACCTCCCACACCTAGTATGGCTTGAAAATTTCCCAAGGAAGGGACTGCAGCAATACAAAACAATACTGCTCAGAAAATAACACAGTTCAACAAAATGAAGGTAGGAGGCCAATATGGAGGCTCAATAATGTCATTTACATCAGAAATATAGAGTTATATTGAAGCCCAGAGATTATAGAACAGGAAATAGAAGAATTTACATGAAGAAGTCCTCAAGAATGAGGTGCTGCAACCATAGGAAATGACTGAACAATCTTGACAACGTTATTTTTATTGGCTGAAACAACATTATATTACACCTCAGATCTAGAGCATATTTTTTTACAAAAATTTAGATCTATATCAAATCTTTACACTAGAAAGGCTCCTCTACAAATGCCCCTTGGGTTTTTCAGCAAAACATGTAGTACATGGAGTAGATTTGAGATCTTATGCAACAGATCTGCAGAATGATTCATAAATTCTGAATTAAATACAAGAGTATTTATATCAGATCTGAATATAACATGTATTAGATCTGTAATCCACAGATCACCACAGTGAAGGGAAGATTCCCAACACTAGAGATTTCTCTCCCAAAAGTGTGCCAAAACTCCCTACAACTTCTTCTTTGCAAATAACGTAGTATAGGAAGATGGATTGCGTTGTAAAATTTAAGAACAGTTTGGCATGATGCCAAGATATAGATCTGAAGCTCCAATCAGCTAATACACTCTTGTCAATGGAATAGAAGAATCTCCCACTGAAAAGAGGCACTATAATGGCGTAGATCTCAGCAGATATAGCCTCCACTTGTTGCAGCTTTCAAGGAAAACCAAACCCTCAACAGGATCTACGTTGTAATTGGAAGATGAAGCTTGGCCAAATGCCTGATAATGGGCAAGATGTACAAGACTCCTCCAAGAGCTACTCAATGGAAGAGGTGGGATTCCCGATCAGGAATGCCCAGTGCTAAACAACACTATTCTCAACTAAACAGCAAGAGAATGATATATGTCTAAACAGACAATATATTCATAAAATGTCATACCATGAAAAACCTTCTCTTGTTATCCCCTCTTCCTTTTATAAGATGAAAGTCTTGCAAAACCTTAAACCATCTCAAAGTTTTAGCTCCTTTCACATGTGTAGCCTCCAAATAGAACTACACTGTGCATCTAGGAGTTTCATTGCATCTGGAAAACATTGTGGATTTGGTCCTGTTGACCCAGTCAAATGTCTCAATCCCTTTCACACATAAGGGATTTTTATTAAGGCAACCTAGATTTAGCCTTATTCACATGGGGCATTGATTTAAATTACTGTTTTAGGCGTTTATTGATCCTCCTTTACAATTTGATTCATGCAACAAGAAAAATGAAACAAAATTGTATATTCCCATTAGCTTGGGATAATTAGGAATATTACAGTCCTCCCCTCCAAAATGTTGCTTGTCCTCAAGCAACTGATAGAGTGAGTGTTGCAACTCCTTTCCTCTTCCATTGTTGACACCATCAAGTGATAAGCTTCCTCCATGAGCTGAGTGTTCACCAAACCATCGTTCCATGAATTGTTTTTTTAATGTCTTTATGTGAGATAAATGACCCATCCCATAAGGAGTTAAGAACTCAAATGAAATAACCATGGTTGAACCAAAACTCTCCCTGAAACATGTAGCATAAGGTACATGGAGATTCTCCATCCCATGAGGTACATAGATGCTCCCCATCCTCCCTCCATACAAGCTCATATATAGTACAAGTATATCATCAATGTATGGAAGAAAAATTATGTACATACAGACAGAAAATTGAGCATGAGGAGGTGGGTCATAATCCCACATATGATACCAACGCGGTGCATTTCCTACCTGCCTCAAATCAAGAAATGGTAAGTGGTTTTCCCAACACTTACTTGTTGTCCAAGTCATCTCACTATTGCTGAAGGTGAGAGATATGTTTGGTGCCTTGGGGAAGCACCCATCATGATGAAAAATATCCCTTTTCTCATCAAGGGAGTAGCCATATTCAGAAATTTTAATGGCCCAATAGTTGGCATGAGATTTACATGATACATTTCTCCTTCTAGGAGTCATGGCCTACAAAAAAATGGTAAAATAACATGTACAATCAGGAAATAAAGCTGCTTTACATGAACATATCCTTTACTCACAAGGCTTCTTATACACATGGAGTTGTGCATGGATATTTCTCCTCTTTCCAAGGAAGGAAGAGATGACTGAAATGACTCTTGCATAGAGTTCCATGGCTGCCCCAACTCCACATAGCTCATGGATTCTTGAAAATGCTGATATAGTTCCTCTTTCAAGCCTTACCCATCAAAGCTCCTCATGATGATGTTGTAGATCCTCATGGAATACAAGTGGCTGAAACATAACTCTTTGTATGCTCCTTGTAGTATCTTATGCTTGAGCTTAGCCCTCTTCATGAAACTAGTCATCAAGTATCATACAATTTGTGAAGACCTTTGGAATAATCCACTAGCAGTTGGGATTTCCAATTCGGATCTACACTGCTCAACAATGACAACGTTGATGATGCATCAACCAAAGGGTTTTTCATGTTGCTGATCCTTCCCTTGTCATCTCCTATGCCAAAGGTGTGTGTTGGAAGGATGCTCCTTCCATTCTTCTCCTCCCACAGTGCAGTATCAGAAAGGAGAGTATGTGATGATGACAGGGGAAGAATATTTCCCTCGTCCTTGAGCTTACCCAAGTCTCCCAGCACTTTAGCTTTGCCTTCAAGTGCTACAATCCCTCCTGGATCTAATTTTGGAGCAGCAAGTTGTGAGGATTTCCCCACAGAATCTGAATCAGGTGGCCTCCCAGGTGGTTTTCCACTAGATAATGAGGTTTCAGGGACCATCCTCATATGCAGAATAGATGGGATCCTCATGTCCCTGCTTCCACTACGCAATTTCAACTCTGTTTCATGTGTGGAAGTCTCATGAAATTTAGAGACCCCTCTTAGTGGTGCAAGAGTGCCTCTGATTGGAGAATTTTCTCCATTCTCTTCTCCTAGCAATAGTGGATCATCTTCTACTTTGTCAGCTTTGTGATCCCTCCTTTTTTCTGTCTCATTTTCTCTTAGCATAGACACGTTTTTCTCATGTCCTCCATATGGAAGATCCTTAGGAACTCCTTGCAAAGATGCAAGAGCCCATCTAGTGGAAGCCATTGCTTCATCTCCATCTCCTAATGAAAATATACCTCCTCCTGCTATCACAACGCTGGAGGATCTTATCTGATCTTTCTCTCCCTTCTTCTCATCAATGGATAATGCCTCATCATTAAGAGACCCTTTTCCTTGATCTCTTATTGAAGAAGGAGCCCTCATGTTTTCTCCTTGAGAAAAGAGACCTTTCTGTAGTGGGGCTTTTTCCTTTGGCAAATTATGCAGCAGATATTCAACCCTCTCAACAATGTTTAGAACTGGAGTTGGCTTCATGGAATATTCCAACTTATGCAAAGATTCATATTTCTTTGGCTTGATTTTCTTTCCCCTAGAAGTCTCAGAATGTCTTATATCCAATCTTTTCACTAGTCTCCTAGTGAATTTTGCATAAGAAGAAATATGTACCCTTTTCAAGGAAGAAGACTCAAATAGTCACTAGGCATAAGCATTTCCTTGAAGATGCAGTGCTGCTACTCTCAATGCTTCTTCTTATGAAACTTGATGCACCTGAAAGTCTATGTCAAGCTTCCTTACCCAAGACATGGCTAAGTCCTTAGGTGATCCATCAAAAGTAGGTAGAGAGAATCTACCCAAAGTGTGTTGCATGCACCCTCTTCTTCTACTGTAGCTGCTGGATATTTCTTCTTTGAGTTGACAAAACTCTAGGAAACTAAGATGCATTTTGAATCTCTCTAATTGAGACTCATATTCTTGGAGATAATCACCAAGAGATCCCTCCTTTGGTGTTCCTCCTTTTCCTTCTTTCTTTGACGAGAAAGTAGGCATGCTCCAACGTTACAGATCAGGTTGTGTGGCTGAATCCTCACACACATATTAAGAAGTAATGGGGCTTTCTTGATGTAAAAATACTCCTGAGGGATCTGCATGTCTTTCCCTCTTCATTCCCCAGATTTCTTCTTTCAGTTCATACATAGCTTGAGAAATATTTTTAGAGAACTCTTCTCCTTGCAATCTTCCAGATAAAGGGGTATTACCCTTTTCTTCTATGTCTTCAGTGTAATCATACTTCTTCATCAATATTTTATTTCCATGAAAAGACATATTGGCTTCTCAAGAAAAGCAAATCATAGGCTGTGCCAAGATGATTGCTCTGATACCATTGTAATATCCCCAAATTGGGACTGTTAGCAATACATGTCTGAAAAACTCATTTTTTAGAAATAGATGCTACAGAATTTGAAATCAGCCCTTGGATCCCTTAGATCTGATAATATAAGACCCAAATCCAAGAGGAGATTAGAAACAAATCAAACTAGGTGAGGTAAACAGACCTCCCACACCTAGTATGGCTTGAAAATTGCCCAAGGAAGGGACTGCAACAATACAAAACAATACTGCTCAGAAAATAACGCAGTTCAGAAAAATGAAGGTAGGAGGTCAATGTGGAGGCTCAATAATGTCATTTAAATAAAAAATATAGAGTTATATTGAAGCCTAGACATTATGGAACACAAAATAGAAGAATTTACATGAAGAAGTCCTCAAGAATGAGGTGCTGCAACCATAGGAAATGACTAAACAACCTTGAAATATTTATTTTTATTGGTTGAAATAGCATTATATTACACCTCGGATCTATAGTAGATCTGTCTACAAAAATTTAGATCTATATCAAATCTGTACACTAGAAAATCTCCTCTACAAATTCCCCTTGGGGTTTTCAACAAAACATGTAGTACATGGAGTAGATCTGAGATTTTATGCAACAGATCTACAGAATGATTCAAAAATTCTGAAGTAAATACAAGAGTATTTAGATCAGATCTGAATATAACATGGATTAGATCTGTAATCCACGAATCACCACAGTGAAGGGCAGATTCCCAACACTAGAGATCTCTCTCCCAAAAGTGTGCCAAAACTCCCTGCAACTTCTTCTTTGCAAATAACGTAGTATAGGAATATGGGCTGCACTGTAATATTTAAAAACATTTTGGCCTAATGCCAAGATATAGATCTAAAGCTCCAATCAGCTAATACGCTCTTGTCAATGGAATAGAAGACTCTCCCACTGAAAAGAGGCACTAGAATGGCATAGATCTAAGCAGATCTAGCCTCCACTTGCTACAGCTTTCAAGGAAAACCAAACCCTCAACAGGATCTGTGTTTTAGTTGGAAGATGGAGCTTGTCCAAATTGCTTGATAGTGGACAAGATGTTCAAGACTCCTCCAAGAGCTACTCAATGGAAGAGGTGGGATTCTCGATCAGGAACACCCAGTGCTAAACAACACTATTCTCAGCTAAAAAACAAGAGAATGATATATGTCTAAATAGAAAATATATTCATAAAATTTCATACCATGAACAACCTTCTCTTGTTGTCCCCTATTCCTTTTATAAGATGAAAGTCTTGCAAAACCCTAAGCCATCTCAAAGGTTTAGCTCCTTTCACATGTGTAGCCTCCAACTAGAACTGCACTGTGCATCTAGGAGGTTCATTGCATCTAGACAACGTTGTGGATTTGGTCATGTTGACCCAGTCAAATGTCTCAATCCCTTTCACACATAAGGGAGTTTTATTAAGGTAGCCCAGATTTAGCCTTATTCACATGGGGCATTGATTTAATTTGATGTTTTAGGAGATTATTGATCCTCCTTTACAATTTTATTCATGCAACAAGAAAAATGAAACAAAATTGTATATTCCCATTAGCTTGGGCTAATTTGGAATATTACATAAGCTGAAGGGCTTTTGTTATGACTTGATTGAGTTTTATGTAAAGTGGTTGGAAATCAAACACACTAAAAGGGGTTTTGAACAAATAATAATCTCTCACACATATGAGTGCACTGGTGCATATTGTGGTAGCAAGGTTAGATTTGTAGCTTGATGGTTAGAAAAATGGAATATAATAGTAGATGTGTAAAACAGAGGTCCATTGTTAAGAGGAAATGGTGACACAAATTATTGACCTGAAATATATAGTGAAAGAAAGCTTTAAAAGACTTACGAGAGTCTCACTCTACATTTTAAGAATCCTATTACATAGAATGCTTCCAACTAACATGGCCTCATAAATTAGGAATTATTTATAAATCAATACTGACAAAAATAGACTAATCATGTATGCTAGTTCAAAAGACTTATAAGAGTATGAGACATGATTTAATTCAACCTCAATGAATGGTTATGAACTATCTTCAATTCATACTAAATCAAGAATGCTTGATAAAACAAGACTTACAAAAATAGATTAATATGTCATGAAGGTTCACAATACTGAAAATATCATGAGATAGAATTGTGTAAATCATAATCTGGAATGAAAATAGTAAATGATGAAAACACATAAGAAGATAAACAATACACACACCATACAATTTGTGAGCCCTCAAGAGTGCCTCTGGATATATTATATGTTCAAAAGAAAGGTACAACACAATATTCCATGAAATAGACAACCAACGAACCCTTTCTTCCTTGCCTTACATAGTATATATACAAAAAAGGAGTTTTGTAAAAAGCCTCCATAAAAAGTGAAATTCTGTTTTTAGAGACTTTATTACAATCCTCTACATATAGTATAGCTTATATTAAACATAAAAAATTAAACTGAAATACAATTGAAGATAGAACATGAAAGTATGGAGCTCTAAGTGGCTGAGTTAGGTGGCTGAGTGCTCCTCATTTCTTGGAAAAACAACCTCCACAAAAAGTGAAAATGCCAACTGAAAAGAACACCTAGACCCTTATCTGCAAAAGTGTAGGAGTAGCCAAGTGAAAGGAGTAACCAACTAAAAGATACCTTGACTGAATGACAATTTACCAAAAGGATATTACCCTTGAGGCCGCATTCAATTTATTATCATTTAGTGTCATTCTTTTGAGAACAAAACCAAAAAGAAACCTTTTCTCCTCCTTATACAAAATCCAAAAATAATAGCTACTTTTCCGAAAAGGGTAGTTATATCTAAAAATATTGTGTATAAGCCAAAAATGACATGATTGTTTAGAATTTCATGGTTTCGTACATTCAATCATCAGAGATCTAGTATAGAAGAAAAAATCCTGATAGCTTCTGCCTTGGTTACCCTTTTATTTGACTTTCTCTTCTGTAGCTACTTTTTCTACTGAACCTTATTCTTCCTTGGTTCATTCTCTAGGCTTTCATCTATGTTTATTATTTCATCGCTTAGAGTGAGGTTGGCTATGAGTTTACTTGTTAATCTGAGTTTGTTCTTTGGTTTGGTGTGAGGCCTTAGAATGTGTGGATTAGGAATGTAAGAAGGACTCCTTTTTCCATAGTTAACTCTGCTTGACTGTCCTTCTTCAAACTCTAACTCATTGAACTTTGTTTCACTGCTATCCTCCTCAAAATATGAATATGAATGGATTATAGCTTTCTTCTTCCCTTTGGCTGAAGAAATAATAGATCATTAAAGCCGAGCTATGGTAGGTTCTTTTACTGTAATGGTCTCTGAAACTTTGCTTTTCCCCTTTTTGAGTGAGGAAAAAACTTGTGCAAGAGTAGGCTCCTCTGGTGCTGGGGTGGCATTGTTTTCTTTATTCTCCTGTCTAACCTCTAGAACAAGACAGGGTGTCAAGGTTTCAAGGCTAACTTCCACTGAAGGTCTCTCTGTCAAAATCAATTTTCTCCTGTGTTTTCTCTTTGAAGAGGAAGCTACCTCTTCCTTGCTCTTAGAAATAGTGTTTTTTTCAGGCAGGGTAGATTTTTGTTTGAGTTTTTTTGCATTTCCTACATGAAAGACCTCAAGGTATGTGGCTCCTTAGATGATCTTCTAGTGTAGACCTCCTTGGGTGGTTGCACTGCAGGTATAGGAGTGATGGTTGGTGTAGAAGTGGTGGTTTGAACTCTAGCCTTCCTAGCTGAGTTCCTAGTCTCTTTGCTAGATGATATTGAAGATGGAACAACTTGTGAAGGATTCAATGTTGGTGCAGGGCTTGACTTCTCTTATTGGGTTTTTAGCCTTCTAGGCTTTCCTACCTTTCTCCTTGAGTTAATACTGCTAAATCCGGCCTCATCTGCTAAAAAATTTTCCCATGTGGTTCTTTTCTTTCTCAGATGATAAACCACCAATATTTTGATCAAAGCTCTGTCATAGAGATTATGAAGAGAATAGCCTGGGGTTTTCTATATTTTTCGGGAAATTGACAACATAGATCTGTGAAGGAAAAATGGTAGATTCATAGGTTTAGAGCCAATATGTGAGCTAGAAACCTCATCTGGTATTTATGCATAGTAGAAAACCTACCCTCACAAGTTATATAATGTTGTACAGTGGTAATGACATCTTGTGACTCAGGCCGAAAATATAAAATATGAATAGTAGGAGTCCAGCCAATATTTTGTTGTTCAGGCTTTAAATATGGATTCAAATCAGCTTTAAGTAGAGTTTTTTTATTCTTGTGCCAACACTCACCTATAGCTGATGTTTGGGTAGCCCTTGCAATGGCAGTCTTTGTGATCATAAAGGTCTGAGACCCCAACTTTAAATTTTCTCCATCGAATGTCTCAGCAAATGCTCGAGCCACTACCACAGTTTCACCTAAAAATTTCCTTAAAAAGTGATACCACCCTGTTGCTTTGAACTGAGGCTTAACACGATGATCAACAGAATGGGTATTAGCCAAATTTGAACGATTCACCTTAGCACCATTGCCCATCTTGTTAACGGTTAACCTAACCGCAAGTGCACACTTGTAAATGAGGAACAACAACCCTCCACGAAGCCCTAACTACTGGCACTTGGTAACAAATTGTTTTGCTAGAAAAAAAAAAACTTTTTGTTGTATCTGTCACAAGAATAAACATAGAAAAAACTCTGCATGCCCTAAAACTTGGTGAGAGGGAATGCCACGAAACTGAAATGATTTAGACTCTGCTTCCAAATCATTTCACGAAATCTTTCGGTCCATCACATTTTTTAATAATATCTACTCGCACTTCACTTTAATACATTTCACCTTTAATGCGTAGCAATAGATTTTAGTAACCATAGAAAATATATAGCCAACCTTTTTTAATGAATCTTGCAATGAGAAATAGCTACCTTTTAGATGAGTAACACCTCTTGTTCTAGCATACCTTCACTATTCAAAGAGCAATGTTTGTTTTACCTGAGTAATGCTTATTTTATCTCCTTGTACCAATTTTGCAGGTAATCGCTACTTTTTTGAAAAGGGTAGCTATTCCTGTGTTGCTTGTAAAACTAGAACTTCTGAAGGAAATAACTGCCTCTCTAGGAAATGGTAGCTATTCCTATGTTATTCCTAACACAACTGATGAATCTAAAATTTTGTCTTTAACCTTGGATATAAAATTCATGGTGAATGAATAAGACTTCTCAAGTTAAAACCATGGCCTTAACTATTGAAAGTAGTTAAAAGACTTATTAAAAGAAAATTTACCCTAATGACTCTATGACACAAACAAACTATTGGACTCAAAATTATTTTGGATTTTGATTAAAAAATGATAACAACTAATACATTTTAACCCTCCAGGGCTCTCCACCATAGGTTAGGATACAAGAGAGGATCAAAGACACAACTTACAATGATAACCAGACTTTGATTTGTTTTTGAAAAATTGCAGTGGTAACAACTTCCACGCTTGATTGTGAAAGCTCCGTGCAACTATTTTCGTTTCCGTTAGTTCCAGGTATGAGCTTAGAACTTTATCCTGATTTTCATTAGTTTCTTCATGATTTTTATTGGTCAAAAATATGTTTTTGGGCAAGCCCTAGATGGATTAGGTGACTAACGAGGTTGCCCAATGACCTGGACCGCGTTAAATACTATGCCTGCTAAGGGAGAGGGCATTAGCACACCTTGTTTTGCATAGGGGGTTGCATTACTGGCCCAAACAAAAATAAGAAACACTTTCTTGTTTTATGAGTGATTGAGCCAGGTTTTGATCCATTGAAATTTTTTATTATGTAGGTACTAAGCAATTACCATGAGTAACTGACATGAAAGAGAGCACGAGAGAGATTAACGAGTGATGTTTATCGATCAGGAATGCTTGTTAGTGCTGTGAAGATGAAAATTGTTAAAGTATGCCAAAATTGAGTTGATGAAAGGGTAGGAGGACCTTCTGAGATGGATCATCCAACAGTGGGATTAGAATCATCATTTGTTCCATATTGGGGGTCATGAGCTCTCGATAGAAAAAGAGGAAATCTATTTTCTTACTAGACTATCATGTAGAGGACCAAGGCCCATCTTGACAGGATCAAGAGTTGATCCCCACACCACCCTAGGATTGATTAAAGCTCACTGCGTGAATGACACCGAGAAAATGAAAAACATGATACCTATAGTGCGGATAACATCTATACCTTTGAAGTCTCTGCTTTGGATGATTATACAATTGGTAGGGTCCAAGAGTCAGCATGTGGCTACCAAGGCTCAGTTGCTATTGACATTGGATTTTCATGAGCCACAAGTATTCAATTGGTGTGAAGGTGTTGTACGTCGTGTTAGAGAGGAGCTGACAACTTGTAAAACTCAGGCACAAATATAATTTGGGTATGGTACACTGATTATATCTTTCATACTAGAGAGGGTTCCCTTAATGAGGCCTAAAATGCTCATGGAAATAACTGGACCCAGCGAGCCTAGAAAAATTCGATGGTACACCCTCATGCCTCAAACTGGAGAGGGTCCGATTCAATGCTTTTTTGATGATGCATTCTTTGAGTGGATTAGCAGCCAGATTCGGATGATTGAGGATTATGCCTATGTTGGGATGAACCTAACAGGAGATACAGAGCTAAGATTTACACCTGGCACTCAGTGGGGGCCAATAGGCAAGATGATAAATAAACACACAAATATTTTTGTGTCTTTTGAATATTTATGCATTTTTTTTTTGTTTAATGGGTGAAAAGGTTTTTGACATGAAGAATTTTCTTGACACAGATGTGGCACTTGTACGACTAGCTAGAGCCCCTCACCGTGTGAGGCGAGGTATGCAACTACTTGGGGCTAGAGCAGTAGCAAAGGCTGCACCACCGAAAAGGGGGACGACACCCAAATTTTGTGCGAGGTTGCTAGGAACCTCGAAGGTTTGAGCATGGGTGTGCCACCTCTTCCCATGAGGGAGAACCCAGTCCACCTACAACAACATACAATGGGTGTGACAGAGAGGTTTGGTGCCTCTGAGGAGTTTAGCTATGGAATTTATCTACTTTCATGAGCAGCATTCTCAACAAGAGTAGGCATAGGTGTTTAGATGTCATAACGAGGCTTAACAGAGCCATTTTTGTATAAAACACCCAAGTTTTGAGGATTTTTTTGATGTAAAACAAATGGAACTTTGAATTTATTTCTTTTGAACACATTCCTATAGAATCTAATGCATGGTTCATTCATTAGAAAACTATGTATTGGATTGGCATCTCTCACATTAATTATAAAAAAATTCATGCATGAGTGTACATTTTTTGCATCATAAAAATTACATAAAAGATCAAAATGCATCATCATCAAATCTCCAAAATATTTTTGTATATATATATATATATATACAAATTTTTTTTGGAGTTTTAATGATGATGCATTTTGATCTTTTCTGTAATTTTTATGATGCAAAAAATGTACACTCATGCATGAATTTTTTTATAATTAATGTGAGAGATGCCAATCCAATACACAATTTTCTAATGAATGAACCATGCATTAGATTCTATAGGAATGTGTTCAAAAGAAATAAATTCAAATTTATGCTCTAGAAGCCATACCCTTAAGAAATAACGTAATAAAACAGGATGTCGAATGTGATAACGATTGTTCAAATGCATAACAACTAGCTGTGAATCTAACCTAAACACCATATTGGAGATGTCGTGAGATGCAGTTTTAGTGAGGAGTTGGATAACAGACATATACTCAGAAATATTGTTGGTGGCATTGCCAAGGAATATTCCCTCGGAACCAAGTGTTCTCACTCAAGTGTATAGAGGACCCAAGGAGTCGATGCAATGTGTTGTGTGTGATGACTGGCACCATCTGCATATCTAATGTATGGCAAAGGTGATGAAGACATATGTGAAAAAAGAGACTTGTATGACAAAAAATACTCAGAAAAAGTCAAAATATTCTAGACACACCAAAAACAACAAAACTTATATACATAAAATTACAAAGAATTTTCCTAGTAGAGCACTACGCGAAATACTTATTCAGATAGAGCCTGTTGCAAGGCTCAAAAAGTGGGTTTCCATTACAGTCCTAAAGTTCATAGGATCCTTTAGAAATAACCTCAGTGACAACATATGGACCAATCCATAATGTTTGAAGTTTTCCTGCCCCAAAGAGGTCATGTTTATGATCGTAGAGTAAGACTAGATCTCCCTCTTGGAAAGAATGAGGCTTGATAGTTTTGTCATATTGAGCTTTGAATCGATGCTTGTGGGCTTCGAGGGCTAGTGTGGCATCTCGATGAGTCACGTCTAACTCATTAAGTGAGAGAAATTGATCTTCTTCGGAAGTGGTTCCAGGTAGGAGTTCAACAAGTAACTTAAGTGATGGAATCTGACACTCGATTGGAAAAAATGCTTCCAGAAAGTATGCTAGTTGGAAAGGCGTGAAGCCTGTAGTAGTTTTCACTGATGTTCAGTATGCCCATAATGCAGAGTATAATTTTTGATGCCATGTGGTTTTGTGATTGCTTACTAACAGTCAAATCATGGTTTTCAAGATGCCACTAACGACTTTGAATTGATAGTTAGCTTGCAGATAGTAGGATGAAGAATGATCTTGTTGAAAACAAAGTAAGGAAGTTAACTCTATCATCATGTGGTTCTGAAATGAGAACCATGATCTGTGACAATCGAGCGGGGTACACTGAATTGGAAGATAACTTGATTGAACAGGAATAGAGCAACGATTTCTCCATTAGCTCGAAAAGAAGGAATGACTTCAGCCCATTTCATGAAATAGTCGACTACAACTACGATGTAGTTGTGCCCATCAGTAGAAGTGGGATTACATGTTACGATGTATATTCCCCATTTGGAAAAAGGACCGATGGAGATAACCGAATGCAAAGGGGAAGGGTGAGTGTGCATTTTCTTGGTAAATATTTGAAACAAATGGTAGTTTTGGACCGCAGCAGCGCAATCTTTAAATAAAGTGGGCCAGTAGTATCTTGCATGCAAGATTTTCTGGGCAGTAGATATGCCTGAAATATGACCTCCACCTTGACGTGGCAACCATTTAAAACGTGTTCTACCTCATTAAGGGTGAGACAAAGTCAAAGAATTGAGTAGACATCACGATGATATAGAATTTTTTTAAGCACTAGATAGTGTCTAGCTTGATGACAATTGTGATGACCGTCATCTGACATTATATCTGGGAGGAACTGTTGTGTTTGGAGGTAGAAAATAATGTCTCCATACCAAGGAGGATCAATAGAGTCGACCAGATAGACATATTCATCAAGGAATGGATCGTGAGCTATTTCTTATGGGTCAACTCTGGAAGATTCAACAATAATTCAATGAACACTAGAGATTTCTTGGCATTGGAAGCAATAAAAGCCAAGTCAAATTTTTGGAGGATTACAAACCATTTGGAATATTTCCCTCCAATGATCTGATGAGACAAAATGTGTCCCATGGGATTCTCCAAAGAAATTATAGCAGTTTGTCACAGTAGTATGTAGTGTCGGAGGCGGCTGACAACAAATACTACTGCCAAACATATCCTCTCCACATGCGACTATCATAATTAGGGCTCGACAAGACCTTTCAATAGATAATAGACCACATGCTTAGTATCATCATCATGCACTTGAGCTAAAACCATTCCAAGGGAGGATGGTGTGGTTGCCAGGTAGAGGAGAAATTCATGCGAATAGTTGGGGGCACTAAGAAGTGGGGTGGAAATAAGTGCTTGTTTCAAGGTGTCAAATGATAGTTGAGCTTGATCATCCCATGGATATAGTACCCCTTTCTTAATTAAATGCATAAATCCTTTCGTCAACTCGACATAGTTTACGATGAAGCGATGTAAGAATTTTGACTTCCATTGCAAAATTTGGAGTTGTAAGATGGATTGTGGTGAAAGGAATTCAATAATTTCCTTTACCTTATTGGGATCAACCCTAATCCTATGCTCGGAGACAATCAAATCAAGAAGTCGTCCAAAATTGACAAAAAATATGCACTTATGCGGATTCAGATGGATGTTGTAGAACCTACACCTATTGAATGATTGGTTGAAGATGAGTGAGGTGTTGAGCTCTTTTCTAGGAATTAGAAGGAAGATCATCCAAGTAAGATTGAAAAATGTGTCTGATATCGTGAAATTAATAGTCCATAGCCCTTTGAAATGTGGGTCCAACATTCTTGAGACCGGATCAGAGTTTTCGTATGAAAAGGTTCCCCAAGGATAAATGAAGGCGGTTTTATGTTGGTAATCCTTTTTAATAGAGATCTGGTTATATCCTGAGAATCCATCCATAAAGTAAAAATATTCATAACTAGTGCAATTTTTGATAATCTAATCTATAAATGGAGTTGGATAGTTGTATTTTGGACATGTGGCGTTTAGATCGCGATAATCGACATAAACTCGGATGGTACCTTATTTCTTGTCTACGAGACCAGATTGGATACCCATTATGTTAAAGGAATGGGATATATGAAACCAACATGTAAAATTTTTTTGACTTCTGTATTGATGGATGTCGCTTTGCGAGGGTGGACAGGTCAGAGTCTTTGTCGGATAGGCTTGGCATTTTCATAAATCTTGATCTCATGCTCGACTATAGAAGGATATATGCTGGGAATTTACTCATAAGATGAAGCGAAAACATCACGAAACTCCTTAAAAAGGGATATGAAGCATGCAATTTCTTGAGGACTGTAATTTGCTCCAATCTGTATATTTTCCACGATACCTGTTTTGACTGATATGTCTATGAGCATAGTTTCGAAAATATTACCCAAGTTACCTTCCGCATTGATAGTCTGAAAAATCATGTGAGCAGATGGAATGATCTTAGGTGGGTCAAAGGGAAGGATTTGAATAGTGGTAATGTCTGAATCAGAAATCGAAGAGTGGTGGTGAAACTCATCCCAAGGTCACTCTTCTACAAACATGATCTCTTGAATAGCTTCGTCCGAAGGTAGGACTTTGTCGAGGAGACCTTTAGAAGGAGTTGTGTTAGGCAAGAGGGTGGTACCATTGGTCAAAACCAAAGCAGTGGAGGGTTCAAATGCAGATTGGATGGCTAGATAAGCCAACTCATCTAGTGAAAGTGACATCTGTTCTTTGTAGGAATAAATTTCTGAAGGGGCAGGTAGGATCTAGGGGTTTATATAGCCATCCGAGATGGGGATATCATTGAAACCTTTTATGGAACCTCACGCAGTGGGAGAGGAAAACAACCCATAAGGGAAGATGCCTTCAGAATAATGATAGCTATACTGAGGTAAGAGTCAGGGATTCCTCCTATTAGGGATACAGTGCTGCTAGACAACGTGGAATAATCTGGGGTGTAGAAGGATAGCTAGTCCAATGTAACTATATTCCCATCCAGAGGAAAGAGGATGAGTCAGAAAACCAAAGAGACAATGGCAGTCATGGCATAAGACCAACTGCAGCCCAAAATGAGATTATAGGATTATAGTCGAGATGACGATCTATGACTTCAATGTCTACTGTTATCATTTTCCCACTAAGAGTAATGGGGTAGCTAGGAAGGTAGCCTTTTGGGAGGAAGGCATGGCCATCGAATTCTTGGAGGGAATTCAATGGTGGAGACAAAGTAGGAGAACGAAAATCAAGGCAACATGCAACTGACATTACACAGGTAAAAGCACCTTTGTCAATGATAGTGTGATGTATTAGCTCGCCTTTTGACACAACTTGAACTTGAAAGGAAATTTTATGAGAAAGGTGAGGATTGAATTTTTCCATGTCAAAGATAGATAGCATAGAATCCTAAGGGTCAATTCCACCAATGGCTGAAAGCAGAGCTTTCCTTTGTGCTGGATAGGTTTGCAACACTTCGAGAGCATACATAGATGACGGTGCGTATGCTAAGTCTTCTACAATGTTGTAGTTCTAGGCAACACATGTAGAGGTGTTATGAGTCATGCGACAAAGGTTCCCTTTAGGGGGACGAATAACAGGTTCAACAACATGCCTTTCAATATGAATATCATTGGGTGGTGGTGGATTTGAAATCGAGGCTGCTTCTTGAGCATCAGTGACTGGATTTCCATAGGTTTTGGCTTGGGTTTGGAGTTCAACTGTATCCATGCCATTAATGGTGGATGGTCCTTCACCAAAAGGATGAGAACCACCATTTCCCCCTTGCGGGAGTTGTGGTGGGTTTACAACAAGATGTTGTTGCTGCTGTTGATTAGGGAAAGGGTTGTGTAGGAAAACAAGGGTCCTCTCAGTGTCCTTTTGTATAATAAATTCCATGCATTCTTGAAGGCGAGGAAATTTATATGTCAAGTGTTCCTCAACACATATTTTACAAGGTAACCTGGTAGTTTTGTCTTTCCCTTTTTCAGTTTTAGAAGCATTTTTTTTTATTTTCATTATTTTGGGTATTAGGCTGCTCCTTAGAAGGAGAGTTATTTTTCATGTTCTTCTTGTTCTTACCGCCAGGTTTTTGTGTATACTACATAGATTTTACCTCAGTGGTTGGAAGAGCAGTCGTTTGGGTAGCAATAGTGGCAGTCGAAGATGGCTGGGAAGCATACCCACTAAATTTTTTTACAACAACACTGAAGGTTGTGCCGACGAGACTGTTGGCATGCACTCTGGGTTGCTGAGTAGCGGGAGCATTGGAGTCTCTAGGGAAATGGGGAGTAAGTCACACAATGTCCCAGCTTGTGAATAGATTGGATCTAGATGATGTGCACGATGGATGGATTGGTCTTCCGTGATTGCACCAGCTAAGGCAGTGTCTTTAGCAATGGGAGGAAGGAGTGAATTGGATAACCAATATGCTAATATATGATCCAGAATTGGGGCCTTGACAAGCCTCTACATATGCCTTCATTCATGGATGCAATCAGAGATGTGGGTGGTGGTTCCTTGGCGCAACATGGTTAGGAGTTCAATTACGATTTCGTGGCGGATAGGGAGCTGAAAGTATTTGATAATTCCATTGCTAAGGCACCAAATATGTTAACTGTAGCTCGTGGTAGCTAAATGTACCACTTGGTAGCGTTGCATGTGAGGGTGCAGGGAAAGAGCCTGAGCCAGATACTGTCATCCACCATGGAATTAGAAACATACCATAGATGATAGATGGTGACATGTGTGGCCAGGTCATCCCATTGTTTCCCTTCGAACTTAGGGATATCTAAAGGAATATTATGTGGTATAGGAGGCCAAAGTGGGTTGTGGTTAATGAGATCATTGGTAAGTTTATATAGGTCAGGGATATCTAGAGTTTCCAAAAATGGAAATTGCGTGGTTGCCCCCGAGTCTATCTAAAGAGGTATTGGTTGACCAATAGGACCGTAGGGTCCTCCCATCAAAGTGTTCCTCCAGTGATATGCAGGAATTGTCAGATAATAATTTCCTTGTAGCGGTTGTGTAGGAATGTAAAGTGGCTGTCCATAAGGATTATTAAACTGTGGGACAAAAGGTTGGTTTCCCCCAGGATAATAGATTCCCCATTTCCCCAATTGGGTTTGGGGAAGGTTTTCCCAAATTTTTAGGTCCCTATATTACTAGTGCAGTCCCTTATTGTTGTTAGTGTAGCCCCCTTATTATTATTGTTGTACCCCTGTAACCCCCATATTGTTATTATTGTGCCCTTACATTATTATTGTTAGGTCAGCTAGGATTATATTGTGACCCCATGGACTCCTATATAAAGAAAGGAGGTTTTTTCATTTGTATCATCCAAGAATTGTTCATTTATGTAATATAAAGGAGGTCTCCTCCTCGAAGTGGCTAATTTCTAAGGCATTGATCTCTCTTGTCTTCTATTTTTGGAGCTGGTTTCATAACATTTGGTATCAGAGCTTTGGATTCTAGGGTTTCGCTGCTCCAAACAGGTCATCGTGGAATTTTCGCTATAACTTTTTTCTACAAAGGTTCCAAACTTGACAATTTTACCACGAAAATCCGAAATCCTGAGGAACTTCATGTAAAGATTTCAGATCTTGGTTCACAATATTTTTGGAGATATGATCTATGGAATTTAGGGTTTTTGCAAGCTTCTAAATTTCATCTAAAAGAGGTGACCTTGGAAAAATTGTCATAACTCTCTCTCTGAGCATCATATTGGAATTATGTAAAAAGTGGTCAAAATTAAACACACTGTAGTTTCCTTTGTATAAATTTTAGAGTCTAAGGAGGTAACAGTGACATGTGTAACGCCATAAAAGTTTGCTCTACTGAACCAACCCATAATTAGGTCATTGTGGGAGATTGGGAATAAATTTTCCTTGAAGCATCCAAATCAAGTCATACCTATGGCGTTCGAAAGAAGATTCAGAGGGATACTACAGTACCAAATTTCATGTATTTCAGATCCGGAATCATAGAGATAATTCAGTTTCAATATAGAGCTCCTCAAAAGCAAGAAAAAGGTGTGTATTTTTTTTTCAAATTGCATGAGTCTTGTTTGAAAAATCAGTTTGAAGTGACTCCAAGGACATATTGAAGCATAGATATTAGTATTGGGTTCTAAAATGGCCCCTAAAAAGATTCAACACCCATTAAGCCCTCAGAATACTCTACTATGACTCATGAAGAGGAAGAAGTGTAACATGATATATCAAAATTACAAGAGCAAGTGCACCAAATTTCGCTCTCGCAAAGAGCACAAAAAAATGAAATGGAAGTTTTGAAGAAAGGCGTGGAAGCTAATATGGATGGTTTGAAGAAAGGCATGAAAGCTAATATGAATGGCATCGAAGCTAAGATGGATGACATCGACAAAAAAAATGAAATACAACATAGAAGACATGAAGAATGATCTAAAAGTAGAAATGGAAGGTTTGAAGGAAGGTTTGACAAAGTTGATACAAGAAATGATTCCTAATGGAGAAAAGATAGTAGAGGAAACTCATGATGAGAAGAAAATAACTTTTAATCATGATTTCATAAAATCTAATGTTGGATGTAAGACCCACCATATTACAAAGATGGATATGAGGAAGTTTGATGGCAAGGATCCCGTAACATGGATACTATAGATGGAGCAATATTTTGATCTCCATAATGTGCAAAACACAGAAAAGGTACACATTGCGACTTTACATTTAGAAAAAAATACATTTGTATGGTGTCGTTGGCTTTGATCTTGTAAAAAAATTGTCACTTGGTCAATTTTAATGAAGGAAATGATAACACATTATGAGGATACAAAGAGCAACACCTTCTTTAGCCAAATGATAAATATCAAACAAAAGGGTTCAATGGTGGAGCACATTGACTTCCACAAATTGAATATAAAGGTAGTTCATATTCTAGAGGAACACAAGATTTATGTCTTCATTGGTACTTTAAAGGATAATATCCAACATGAGGATCACCTTTGGGAACCTGATTAATTGGAGAAGGCATTTAGGTTGGCAAGAAAAATTGAATGTAAAATTATGGCGACAATAAATCCTACCACTCACATATATAAATATGGGAGTGTTGCTACTCCTAGAATTCCACTACCTACAAGGTTGACACCACAACAATTGGAAGAAAAAAGAGAAAAAGGGCTTTGCTACAGTTGTGATAGAAAATACACTAAAGGTCATAGGTGTGCTAAGAAGAAATTATTTTACATAGATTGTGAAGAGGAGGAATAAAATGAAAAAGAAACTTCAAAAGAAGAGGATATGCACCAGGAACCAACCCTAGGGAAAGAATAAATGAGTCCGACCATATCCTGCAATGCATTGGCAGGAATTACTACTCCTCAAACTCTCAATATAGAAGGACATATCAAGAAGAAAAAGGTAATAGTATTGATTAACACGGGTAGTACCCATAATTTTATTCATTGTAAGGTAGCCAAGGAATTGAATTTATTCCTATACCTAGCACCATAATGTCAAGTGATGGTTGCAAATGGAGGAACTATAAATTTCTCTGGAAAATTCCATAATATCAAGCTAACCATGGGGGAATATGTATTGAATAGTCCAGTTCTTTCCATTCCAATGGGAGGTGATGATGCTGTACTAGGAGTACAATGGTTACAATCCTTGGGGAAAATAGCTTTAATTTTCAAGAACTTTGTTGGAAATATTGTCATTGATGGCAAAGGAGCACAAAGGAGCAGCACCAAGACAAGGGAGCAGATCAGATTAAGAAAGGCCACTAATTAGAATATCAGGCCAGAAAAGAACTCCTATATAACTATTTATTGTTAATATAGAGAACAGGTTCCAAATTCATTGATTGAATGCTTGATTTAGTTTTAACTCCAGTGAAAATTAGGGTTTGGCACAATATATATGTATGCAGATGAATCGGGAAAATTCACAGGGAAGTTATGAGACTGTGTGTTTAAGAAGTGTAGCATTCAATGAAATAGTGGCAGAAGAAAAAATCTCTGGTTATCGGCATAACTTAGGGAGCAGAGGAGCGGAATGAAATGAGAGCACAACAATCATTGGATCTGAAGGATCAATGAACGAAATCGAAAGGAGAAATGCGAAATGTATTAAGAAACAAGTGGATATGATTGAAACAACAGAAAAGGAAGTTTCGAAGAGGAATTGAAGTAAAACAATGAAAATTGGGTGAAAATCCGTGTTAAACGCGTTTGAAACGAAAATGTGAAGAAAAACAATTTTGGAGAAAACTGTCCACTATGTTCGCACCGCTTTTGAGTCGTGAGAGGTTTTAATCCAATCAAACGCGATAGAATGATATTGCGACATATCACGAGCACAATACCACCCATTTCGCGTTGCTTTTGGTTGATAAACCATGGAGGTGGAATGAACGCAATTTCCATCTAATTAGATTTGTGGGAGATCCAACGGTGTTCGCGTCGGTAATTGCATGGGGTTTAAAACAAGGTATGGACCCGACATTTTATGCAGCATAGTTTTATTAAGGTTTGGAATTCGTTTATATGAGGTCGAAAGGCTTTAAACATTGTTTAAAGCACAATATAATATTACATTGCTGAGGGTTTTAAATATTCATTTTCGAAGGTTTAATGTTATTTCCAAAGGTTATTACATATTATAATGTGCATTATAATATTTACAAAGGTCTAAGGATTCCGAAAGTTTAACATTGTTTTAAGGGTTAACATTGTTTTAACATTCATAAATAGTGTGAGTGGCTTTTGCAAACCAACAAATGGTTTTCGCGTGGGTAAGACCTGGTAAGTGGTAATTCCCTGAATGAATGCGATACGCCTCCGCAAGCAACACGTGGATGTCCAAAACCACTTATTTCGCATGACTTGGAGCCGTTAACTGTCAAAGGTGATTTGGATGCGATATTTGTTGGATTAGAAGCATTGCATTTTAAGTGTGTGTCCACTGTTAGATAAAGGAAGTGGATAGATTGATTAAACAAAGTGGAAGGGTGAGTTGGAAATGATGTGGGACCCAGACATAATGTTATATCGGCAGTTGAACCAAGGTAAGAACTTTATTAAGTGGAGGTTATATAATATAATTGACGGAATAAGTGGATTGGTAAAGCTGTGGCCGAGAACATTTATGTATATTGATACCTTTGATAAACTTTATCAAAGTCGAAAGTATAAAATGCATTTCCATATGATGGTTGGTAAATGTGGGCCGAAACCTTTATATTGTTATTATTGGCTTCTTTGGTAATTTAACCAAAGTCAATATATTGATTTGAATTTCATGAGATGGGTTTTTCATGGTTTATAACCATATTTATTTGAAAAGTAAGATTGATCGTCAGGAATTTTGTGGGCCCGGATATATATTATAATGTTGATATCTTTTGTTCAAACCAAAGTATATAAAAGGGCGGAATGATCAAAGGTGTGGGATCGGCACGATCAACGTATGAGATTAAAGGAGATAGACGACAGAGATTATATCAGACATCGCAAGTGAATGCGATAACCACTGGATAGATGAGAAAAGCTGCGATGCGATGGATAGTGGCGATGCGAAGGAACACGTAGCGACACAGCGCTACATCGCACATCGGCGATGCAAAGTCCATCACATGCCGCGAAGTGGAGAGGCGATGCGATGGGAGGAATGCGATGCGATCGATAGATGTGATGCGATGCGATCGCATATTGCAATCAGAGCATGAGTGATATCGTACAACCTAGAAGTCATGTTAGTTGCGATGGCGAAGTAGCGATAAAGTCAAGTGGGACTCGTCGCATATCACATATCGCAATCAGTGATGCTTACATGATAAGAACTCGCAAGTTATAGAAGTTGCGATGCGAAGTAGCAATAAAGTCAAGTGGGACCCATCGCATATCGCATATCGGGAGATCAAATGGACGAAGGCACATGGATAACTGGAATCGCCGAAATGCGACAAAGAGAGCGGATGCGATGAAGACCAAAGCTGAAACCTAAATAATTTCAAGTCCGGAAGTATGTGGATTTCCTTTGTTAAATCGTTTCGGAGAGAAAAGGAGGATTATAACGTTAAAAAGAAAAGAAAAGTATGAATGCGGGTAGAAAGGCTCGGGTAAGGACCCGACATAGAGAAAAAGGCAGAACCATATGTTTAGAAGAGCGGTGAAGGTTGAACGTTGTGGGCACGATAAAAAGAGGCATGTTCGGGCAAAAGGAGATATGATGACACTGTTAGAAACAAAATAGAATGGGTCAAGTTGGACAAAATGAGTAGTTATGTAGCAGAGCTAGACTATAACAACAGAAACTGAAAAGACAGTGACAGCAGTAGAAAAGACAAATGTATGGCGAACCAAGAGATGAAAGGGCTGAGTGAAATGTACTATTGTATCTATAAATGTAAATGATTTAATTATTTTTATTGTATGTGATGCAAAGGCAAGTCTCTGTAGGAAAATTAAAACTCCACTGTAATACATTCTGTTATATTATTTTGAATGTGCTAGACAAGAAAATGAGAAGGGGGAAGGCAAAGAGTCATACCTGTTCATTTCGAATTCCCTGTGGAATGCAAATAGTTATGAGGTGATCCCTATAAATAATGTTACCAGCATATTCATACAGAGGTTGAGAGAATGAATAAATGAGTGATACAGTGTAATAAGAAGAAGGAGCAAAGAGAGGAGTTGTGAAGATCCAGAGATGATATAAAGCAAATTTGAAGGTTGGAAGGACAACAGTAAAGAAGGAGAAAAACAAAGATGATATCCAGGTAAATCATCATATGATTTTATTGTACAGTGAGGAAGTTGGTGCTTCCATATCAAGTTGTAGCTTGATAGATGTCCAGTTGTAGCTGGCTGAGGTAGGAGCCTCCTGTAGGTTGTAGCCTATAGAAAATAGATGGGAGTTGGAGCTTCCTTGCAAGTTGCAGCTTGAAAAATTGAGGTAGTAGCCTCCTATAGGTTGGAGCCTATATAAAATCAGTGGTTAGAGGGAGTTGGAGTTTGCCTTTGCATCACAACAATAATAAGATGTGGTTTTCTCCCTTATGGGTTTCCACTTATATCTGTTGTCTATGTACATAATGATTATGTGTTGAAATTCTGTATTTAATCTTCTTAATACCTGCTGCTCACTTATTAAGATTGGTGTTCCATTGTATATTAAGTTGATCAAGAAATGAAGATGTAAATAAGTATAAAAGAAATTTTTATAAGACCATGACTGCATTAAACTGATTCACCCCCCCTCTTAGTTTAACCAAGGGTTCAACAATTAGTATCAAAGAAGGTTCCTTCTATATCAATTTAACAACTGGAAGGAGATCCTAGGTCCCCAAGATGGCTAGTCTAGAAGGATGCTGAACAAATAAAGCCCCTTTGTTCACTGGTACAAATGTTGCCTTCTGGAAAATAAGAATGAGGACGTACATAATGTCTCTAGGAATAGAAGTTTGGGTTGCTGTGGAATTGGGATATGCTCCAAAGGAGTCTGACTCAGAGAAAGATGCCAAACTAGATTTTGTAGCTAATTCAAAAGCCATGAATGCTCTCTTAAGTGGTTTGTGTGAGGAAAAATTTATCAAAGCAATGAAAAAAAAGACTGCCAAAGAAATATGGGATACATTAGAAAGTATCCACGAGGGAAATAAAAAGGTGAAGGTTGCCAAGATGCAAGTCTATAGAGCTCAATTTGAAAATATAAAAATGAATGAAGAAGAAGATGTTGCTAGCTTATTCTTAAGGGTTGCAGAAATTGTGAATAACATGAAAGCTCAAGGGGAAACCATTAGATAATGTGTAATCGTTCAAAATATATTGAGATATTTACCATCCAGGTTTAACTCCAAGGTTTTTTCCATAGAAGAAATAGTTGATTGGGAAACATTGACCATGAACTAATTACTTGGAAACTTAATAGCCTATGAGATGAGACTTCCACAGAGGAAGTCAAATGTGTGGGAGGAAACCTTTAAGACAGAGAAGAGAAAAGAAGAAAAAGAAGATACATGCTCCTGCTCTGATGAAGAAGAGGCCAAATTAGTCAGGAGATTGGATAGAGGCTCAAGCAAGTATAAAGGTAAACTTCCATTTAAATTCTTTAATTGTGGAAGAGTTGGGCACTATGCATCTAAGTGTCCTCTTAAGAAAAAAAGAATCAGACTCACGAGACAGAGAAAACAAAAACAAATAACTGGCAGAAATGGAAGAGATTCAATAGAAGATCATTTTATGCTCAACAAGATAGCAGTGCATCTGGAAACTCAGATGAATCCTCAAATGAAGAAGGAACCTCTGAATTTGTGTTGATGGACAAGGAAAAGTATGAAGGATTCCTTCTAGAAGATAAGGAAGAAGGTGAGGTAGATCTTGAGGGGGAGCTAAGAAGTGCCCTGGAGGAAATAGACAGACTTAAAATCAGGTGCATAAAATAGAAAGACATTCTCCTCAAATGTGTAAAAGAGGTACCAAATTCATAAGACCTCATTCAATTGAAAGTATAACTTGAAGAAGCTAAGAAGGTGGAAGACATTCTGCTAAAGAAAATTAAAGATAAACATCAGGAGAAAGAGAAATTGGAAGAAGAAGTGGTATGGCTGAGAAAGAAACTAGAAAACACCCAACGGGAATTATCAATGAACACTCCTCGAATGACAAGCACTGAAAAATTGGACAAGATTCTTAATGCTCAAAGGTCTCCTCTCATAAAGGCTAGGATAGGATATGAAGGAGAAACCAGTAAGTCCAAGGTAGAAGATAACAAGAATATCATTTTTGTAAAAGTTGTAAAAGATAATGAAGCAGCTCAAAAAGGAGCTACAAAAGCAGAAGCCAGCAAGAACTTGATGTGTGATGAAACAAACAAAAACAAGCAACAACATCAAGAGATAAAGAACGAAATGAAGAAACAGTCAGCTGAAAAAGGCTCTTACAATCCTGAATATGAATTGAATAAATTCGGAAGCTTCTTTCCTCCTATGAGAAATATCACTTGTTTTGTCTGCCACAAGCTAGGACATATTGCTGCATACTGTCAGACAAAGATAATCAATTTCAACCAGCAAAAATTGCAGAAATTGAAAAGACTACCTCAAGCAAACAAATGGAGAGGACAACCTTTCACCAGGTACACTAATCGTTTCCATGGGTATTGTTTTTGTTGTAAGGGGTTTGGCCATAAAGCCATGGAGTGCAGAACATATGGACAAAGACTGATGTTCAAAACCCCAAGGAGATTTATGAACAATGGAGAGTTCACTCGTACACATAATCCATTTAAAAATATAATCAAAAGCTTTGTATGCGATAAAATCGGACACATGTCTTCCAAATGTCCTCTCAAAGAATGTGGTCCATATTCTCAGAAAAGGTGCCAAACCAATAGCTGCTTGCAGTGGAAAAAGAAGTTGAATAAGTGTGACCTAGATCTAATAGCCCAAGTTCAAAAAATCCAATTGTATTTGGACAATGGATGCTCAAAGCATATGACTGGAGATGGAAGCAAGTTTGTAACCTTTGATGAAAAGAAATCTGGAAATGTAACATTCAACAATGATAAAGCAGGGAAAATCAAAGGAAAAGGCTCAGTCAGTCTGAATAATGGAAGAGGAAAGGCTCAAGATGTATTATTTGTGGATGGGCTGAAAGCCAATCTGCTAAGTGTTAGTCAAATGTGTGATAAAGGTTGTGAAGTCCTTTTCAGAGCCCAAGATTGTGAGGTAAGTTTAAGCACCACAAGAAAGACCTTGATTAAAGGTGTTAGAACAGAAAGTAATGTCTATATAGTGGAAGAAGAGAATGAAGCTTGCCACATAAGAAAACTTGATGAATCATGGTTATGGCATCATTAAGGGAATTTTTAGGTCTAAAATGGGCCTCCTAAGGAAATAATAAAATAATAGCTAAATCAATAAAATAATATTTATGAATTTCAATTCACTTTTTGCACCACAATCCATGTAACCATGGTTAAATTCAATTCAAAAGTTGTACCAAATAAAATTAATAAAAAAAATGTATTGATATGACTATAAATAAGAATGAGTTTTTCAAGAAAAATTCATTATCATTGAACAACTAATGCATTTGTCCTTTGTACTTGAATAGCTTAAAATAAAATATAAATATAAATTCATAAATTCTTAATTATATATTATGTTATTAATTAAAATTTATATTATTTAAATTATATAATAACATGTAATTAATGTACCATATAAAAATAATAAAATAAATGTAATATATTATTTTATGTATGAATTTTATTGAAAAGGTGTGAAGTGACATTTATTATGAGTACTTTACTTTGAATTTAAAAGTACTTAGAGCACTACCATGGTTAACCATGAGTTTTTATCCACCATTGAAATTGTGACAAGTAAGTACCTTTAACTCAAGAAATGCCACCTCAACCATTAGGGATGATGTCATCCCCTAAAATGTGATTGGTTCTCATAAAGTGAATTTTGATTGTACATTTTCCATAGGAGGCCCATTTTAGACCTCAAAATTCCCCTAATGAGAAGACTGGGACACCTAAAATTTGACCACATCATCAGTCTAAGCAAGAAGAATGCAGTAAGAGATATGCCAGCAATAAATAAGCCTTCAAATACCATATGTAAATCTTTCCAATTGGGAAAACAGACCCGCACATCTTTCAAGACCAAAGATGAACTATTAACAAGTAGGCCACTTCAGCTTGTACACATGGACCTGTGTGGACCTTCAAGAACTAAAGCACCAAGCGAAGAATCTTATTTCATGATGATAATAAATAATTTTTGCAGAATGACATGGGTAGAATTTCTCAAATATAAATCTGAAGCACTTGAGAAATTCAAGATATTCAAGGTGTTAGCGCTCGAATATGCCTCAGGCTGAAGAAGGCAAAACTCGAGGCAACATCAAACCAACCTTAGCCTCGTAGCTAGCCCTACGAGGACAGGAGAGGGCTCTCTCCGGGTCTATCTCGGCGGAAAATTTTCAAAGGGGCTGAGATGACCAATAAAGAAAACTGATTTTAGGCTAGTAAATTGATAGAAAAGGGTTTTTAATAAATGATGGGGTTTTCTGGGAAGCATGGGATTAAGAACAGCTTGAACAGGGAAATATAATAAAAAACACAGATTATCTCCTGAGGCAAGATAAGCAAGAAATTTAACATCAAATTTGAAATTATATAGAGTGAAAGACCGCTGCGAGGTTGACAAGGGCATAGAAGATGAATCCTTGTCAAACAAAAGAAAACATTAAATATGAACACTTCTTCAAGACAGAGCAAATAAATTGAATTCTGCCTTTCTCACTTAAAAGTATTCATTTAGAAATGAAATGAAACGGAAACACAACAGGCTACATATGAAACAAAGGATGAGACAAATGTTAAATTTCATACCACAGGAATCTCAGGGGTCAGAGCTGCATTTTTTATTAAAATCTCTGTCAAAAATGTACAATGGAAGCTCTGTTTTTCTCCACGCACACCTCTCAGAACTCTCTTCTTTACGAATGATCTACAATGTATAAATAATCTCTTATGTTTAAAAATAGGTTGATCCAAAATGGGGAGATGTTTCAACTAAAATGATGAAAATAGAAAGGAGAACAACATTCTCCATGAAATCCTCTGCTGATTAAACTAATAGACCAAATCTGGAGCATTCTCCTTAAATTCCTCTAATAACTAAACTAATAGACCAATATTAGAGCGCTGGTCCATTTAGATATTTAACTAAAGTCATTAATAGGAGATCGATCCTATTTTCTGCTATGGTAAGTAGTCCTTGTTCAATCTGGGCTTGACTTCTCGCTTTCCTTTTACATTTTCTGTTTGAATCTATCTTTTAATAGAAATAGGAATTGGAATTTCCCCTTTACCCATTCAAAACACCATTTAATTGTCATAGCAAAAGAAATAATCCATATCCATCAGTTCTTACATATGCGCCCTCATGAAAATGCCACATGTTTTGACAATCAATTTCATGATCTGCCCTCAACTTCTCCTGCGTGACACGTAACTCTGCATTCACCTTAAGATCTCCAGCGCAATTCACCTTTTCTCCTTGGATCTCTTCAGATATGACTTTCTTCTTTGACCCTTGTCAATTACAGTTTGTTCTCCTATTGTATGTTTGGAAAGGTTTTGAATGTGTTCCTGTAGCTTTTCGCATAGGCTCTGAATTTCACCATCGGATCCGTATGCTCTGGATATGTCAGAAAGAGTTTTACAATGCCATTCTTCCTGAGTCAGTGACACAGGAGATATTGGTGGCTGGAAGAAAGGATGTTCTAACAACTGAGGAATTCATAACCGTTCATTTCGATTCCAAGCAAGACATTTTTTCATAATATCAAAAAGCCATGGATTAGAGACAGGGCCATACATGATCTTATGATCTCTGTTTGTTATCTCTTTGTATTTTGACCAAAATGTAGTAAAATCTGCAAATGGTGTAGAATACATCCTAGTGACCAAATATCAGAGGGTCACCCACATTCAATTATCTTTCCATTTGGCACATACTCTACAACAAGTATTCGTTCCTGTTCATCTTCAAAATAGCCAAGGAATCTGACCAGATTGAGTTGTTCAACACTTGAAAATGTTCGAATCTCACTTTGGAATTCAACAGACAGATGTTTGTCTCATTTTCTTGACTGTCAATTATTGCAACGAACCCACGATTTTGGCAATATCCAAGCACTTTCCACTGCTGTGTTTTACAATTAGCAGAGATATTAAAACCTTTAAAACCCACAGTCCTCAACGCAGGACCATTTTATGCAACTTGCAGAGCCTCTATCCTCTCAATAATGGCGTAGATATCTCCACAGATGTCTTCCACGATCACATCCATGTATGCTTGTTGCCGAAGAAATTTGGCTAGAATGACATAAGTTTATGCTCAACTATGTCCACCTATTTTCGAATGGAGACACATATAGCACGAGAGGCATCCAACAACTTGTCTAAGACCATGCCAACCTCAAAAATATCATTAGGAACAAAATAATGGGAGATAGCCATCACAAAGCGTAAAACTTGTTTGGTAGTTGCTGGAATTGATTCAACACAAAACTGGGCGCACAACATGAATTTTCTGGGCTCTGTTTTTAAGTGAGTCGCAATTACTCAAGTGGGTCGCATCCCTTAAGTGGGTCGCACCCATTCAAATTTACACTTGCTATAACACACAGGTGGGTCGCATCCGCCAAGTGGGTCGCATGCGCCCAAGTGGGTCTCGTGCAACCCAAACTCTGTCAACACTTCTGCAATTTGAACCATACATAAGAGCAACAGGAACGATGAACAATGCAACAACACCCATTTGCGAGTGTTGCCTTTTATTTGAAAATATATCTCAGCATCAAAACAATAATCAGTGATTTAATCCATTCGCTGAAATGTATAAGAAGAACAACTCTACTTCAGAATTTTGAAAGACTATTAAACCAATGAAATGGGAAAGCACTTTCTGTGAACAATTGATGAACCATAATCATTATAATCAGCCTTGGTAATCCACATCTGCTGGAAAATGCTCATAGATGCCAAGATTGACCCTCCAATCTAGGCACTGTACCTCCTTTCAGACGATGCAATTACCTCAATTTTCATATTACGTGGGGCCAGGGAAGTGATCTCCTTGCTCATATGATCTGCAAAACCAGGAAACATTGATGATCCTCCACCGAGAACGATATTTCCATACAGCTCATCTCTGACATCTTCGTCACACATCATGATGGAATTATAAATTCTCTCATGGATACCCACAGTTTGCATTCCAATGAGAGAAGGTTGGAACAACACCTCACCACATCTGAAACGCTCTGCAGCAGTGATGAATGAGTAGCCTCTTTCAGTCAGCATCTTCATCAATGCATCTGTTAGATCCCGACCAGCAACATCTAACCCTAGGGCATAAGGAAGAACATAGCCTTCATGTATTGGAATTGTGTGGGTGACACCATCACCAGAGTCAACAACAATACCAGTTGTTTGGCCAGTTGCATACAGAGAGAGGATAGCTTGATGTGCGACAAACACATGTATTGAAAGTCTCAAACATAATCCAGGTCATCTTCTCTCTGTTTTCCTTTGGATTTAGAGGTGCCTCGGCTAGAAGGATAGGGTGATTTTCTGTTGCAATCTCTAGCTCGTTGTAAAATGCATGATGCCAAATCTTCTCCATACCATCCCAGTTGGTAAAAATTCCTCGCTTGATTGGATACTTAAATTTAAAGGTAATAATTTTCCTCTTTAATTGAATCTCATCACCTACATATGTGTCATTTGGTTCAGCATGATTTGGGCTACCAACAACAGTGTTTCCGCATGTCCTTGGTGAATTTGATTCTGACAAGGGACTAACAGGACGGAGTCTAACACAAGGCATTGGCAGAAAATCAAACAGGATGCAAGCTAAAGTGCATCAGATGAGACAGAGGAGGTGAATTCACAAAATATGATTTTGCAGACCTATGCAATGAGCATGGGATAAAAAAATGGTTTACAATTTTAGGTACACCTCAACAGAATGGACTGGTAGAGAGGAAAAATAGGTCAGTACAACAGATTTCCAGAGCTATGATGCAGGAAAGTAACATTCCCCAAATCTACTAGGCAGAAGAAGTACACACAACTATTCACATTCTCAACAAAGCTCATCTAAGACCAAATTGTGATAAGACTCCTTACGAATTATGGCATGGTAGACCAACATCAATCAAGCACTTTAGAGTCTTTGGAAGCAAGTGTTTCATAAAACATAATGATGAAAAACTAAGGAAGTTTGATGCAAGAGCTGATGAAGGAATATTTTTAGGATATGCATCCAAGAGTAAGGGTTACAGGTGCTACTAAAAAATACTGCACAAAATTGTGGAAAGCATTGATGTAATATTTGATGAAGATCTACCAAACAGAACAAGAAACACAAGATGCAGAAATCCTCCAGATGATCATGAAGATGAGAACCAAGATAATGATGAACTGAGAAAAACAACAGAAGATACTGAATTAAACTCAAAAGGTCCCTCAAGACACACTCAAAATAACCATCCAAAAGATCAAATCATCAGGGGCAAGAGTGTGGGAGTCCAGACAAGAAGACAACTTGCTAAACAGACAAAAGAAGTATACCTAGCCATGTTATCTCAAATAGAGCCAAAGAAGTTCGAAGAAGCCAACAAAGATAAAAACTGGGTAAATGCTATGAATGAAGAACTGGACCAAATTGAGAAGAACAATACCTGGGAATTAATTCCAAGACCCACTGGGAAAAATGTCATTGGCACAAAATGGATATTCAAGAATAAGATGAATGAACAAGGGTAGGTAATCAGAAATAAATCCAGACTTGTATGCAAGGGATATTCACAAATTTAAGGTCTTGATTATGATGAAACCTTTGCCCCTGTAGCTAGAATGGAAGAAATCAGAATTTTTTTGGACTTTGCATGCTATCATGATTTCAAGGTATATCAAATGGATGTGAAGTCTGCCTTCCTGAATGGAGATCTAGAGGAAGAAGCCTACATGGAACAACCTGAAGGATTATCATTAATAGATAAACATGAATATGTTTGTAGATTAAAGAAAGCCTTATATGGTCTGAAACAAGCTCCTTGTGCATGGTATTCAAGGTTGGACAAATACTTGCAAAAACAAGGGTTCAAGAAAGGAGGAGTAGACAACAATTTGTAGATAAAGGCTAATGATAATGAACTCTTGATTGTAGTAGTATATGTAGATGACATCATGTTTGGTAGCAACAAAAATGAGTTAGAAAAAGGATTTGCTGAAGAAATGAAATCATAATTTGAGATGTCTATGATTGGAGAGCTCACCTTCTATTTAGGACTTCAAATTCAACAAAAAAACACAGGAATATTCATTTCGCAAGAAAAATACTTAAAAGAAATGTTGAAAATGTTTCAAATGGAAGACTGCAAACCTATGTCAACTCCCATGATCACTGGATGCAAACTATGTGCTAATGATGGATCAACAGATGTAGATCAAAACTTTATAGATCTATAATAGGAAGTTTGCTATACCTAACAGCTTCTAGACCAGACATTATGTTGGCAGTAGGACTTGTGGCAAGATATAAAGCAGCACCAAAACAAAATCATTTACTTGCAATCAAGAGAATATTTAGATATCTACAAGGTACTTCACATTATGGCCTATGGTATCCAAAAGGAAAAATATTCACATTGACAGCATACACATATGTAGATTGGGCCAGTTGTGTGGATGACAGGAAAAGCACAAGTGGAGGTGCATTTTATTTGGGAAAAATTCTGGGGGCATGGCTAAGAAATAAGCAAACTTCTATCTCTCTATCTACAACAGAAGAAGAATACATAGCAGCAGCAGCATGTTGCGCACAAGTAATGTGGATGAAACAAACTCTCCAAGACATGAAGGTAAGCATTGATGAACCTATTTCTATCAAATGTGACAATACAAGTGCAATAAGTATATCAAAAAATCCTGTACTTCATTAAAAAACAAAGCACATCCCAATAAAGTACCACTTCCTCAGAGAACAAGTAGCACAAAAATTATTGAAGTTGGAATATGTACCAACAAAGGAACAAACAACAGACATATTCAAAAAACCTCTTGCTAAAGAACCATTCGAATATCTAAGAGACAAGCTAGGGGTAGTGTCTGTAGATGTTACTCTCTGGTATGATGAATAATAATAATAATAATAATAATAAGGGATGCATACAATAAATGGGATTAGAACAGAAGTCCACAAATAGTCTGTATCAGTCAAGAAAGCATCATTCCAAGGGAAGAGCAGTCAATAAATTGTCACAAAAGAGCTAGAGCAATGGAGTAGTGCATGGAACAGGTCCTCAAGATCAGAGTATTATGAAAAGATAGAAACCACACTAGGAAAGGTGCAACCCTTTGCCATTGATGTCAAAGGGGGAGGAAAATCAAGAAAAAGAAGAAAGGGAATTTTGTAAAGCAGGCAGAGGAAGAAAGACAAGATACTTCTTAGAATGAAAGGGGGAGGAAGTATGGGAGTATTGGTGGTTGTGTTGCCATCAATGCCAAAGGGGGAGACTGTTGTAAATATTGTCATTGATGGCAAAGGAGCATAAAGGAGCAGCACCAAGACAAGGGAGCAGATCAAATTAAGAAAGGCCACTGATTAGAATATCAGGCCAAAAAAGAACTCCTATGTAAATATTTATTGTTAATACAAAGAACAGGTTTCAAATTCATTGATTGAATGCTTGATTCAGTTTTAACTTGAGTGAAAATTAGGGTTTGGCACAATATATATGTATGCAGATGAATCGTGAAAATTCAAAGGGAAGTTATGAGACTGTGTGTTTAAGAAGTGCAAAATTCAATGAAATAGTGGCAGAAGCAGAAATCTCTGGTTATCAGCATAACTTAGGGAACATAGGAGTGGAATGAAATGAGGGCACAACAATTGTTGGATCTGAAGGATCAACGAACTAAATCGAAAGGCGAAATGTAGAATGTACGAAGAAATGAGTGGATATGATTGAAACAGTGGAAAAGGAAGGTTCAAAGAGGAATTGAAGTAAAACAACGAAAATCGAGTGAAAATATGTGTTAAATGTGTTTGAAACGAAAATTTGAAGAAAAGTGGTTTTGGAGAAAACCGTCCACTGTGTTTGCACCGCTTTTGAGTCTTGAGTGGTTTTAATCCAATCAAACACGTTTGAATGATATTGCGACACGTCACGAGCGCAATACCACCCATTTTGCGTCACTTTTGGTTGATAAACTATGGAGGTGGAATGAACGCGATTGCCGTCCGATTAGATCTGTGGGAGATCCGACGGTGTTCGCGTCGGTAATTGCACGGGGTTTAAAACAAGGTATGGACCCGACATTTTATGCAACAAAGTTTTATTAAGGTTTGGAATCCAGATATATGAGGCCGAAAGGCTTTAAACATTGTTTAAAGCACAGTATAATATTACATTTCCAAGGGTTTTAAATATTCATTTCCGAAGGTCATTACATATTATAATGTGCATTATAATATTTCTGAAGGTCTAAGGATTCTGAAGGTTTAACATTGTTTTAAGGGTTAACATTGTTTTAAAATTCATAAATAGTGTGAGTGGCTTTTTCAAACCAACAAATGGTTTTCACATGCGTAAGACCTGGTAAGTGGTAATTCCCTGAATGAACGTGATACGCCTCTGCAAGCAACACGTGGATGTCTAAAACCACTTATTTCGTGTGCCTCATATCTGTTTACTTTCGAAATTGATTTGGATGCGATATTTGTTGGATTAGAAGCATTGAATTTTAGGTGTGCGTCCATCGTTAGATGAAGGAAGCGGATAGATCGATTAAAAAAAGTGGAAGGGTGAGTTGGAAATGCCCGGGGACCCAGACAGAATGCTATATCGGCAGTTGAACCAAGGTAAGAACTTTATTAAGTGGAGGTTATATAATATAATTGATGGAATAAGTGGATTGGTAAAGTGTGGCTGAGAACATTTATGTATATTGATACCTTTGATAAACTTTATCAAAGTCGAAAGTATAAAACTCATTTCCATATGATGGTTGGTAAATGTGGGCTGAAACCTTTATATTGTTATTATTGGCTTCTTTGCTAATTTAACCAAAGTCGATATATTGATTTGAATTTCATGAGACGGGTTTATTATGGTTTATAACCATATTTCTTTGAAAAGTAAGATTGGCCGTCAGAATTCTGTGGGCCTGGATATATATTATAATGTTGATATCTTGTGTTTAAACCAAAGTATATAAAAAGGGCAGAATGATCAAAGGTGTGGGATCAGCGCGATCAATGGATGAGATTAAAGGACATAAATGACAGAGATTATATCGGATATCGCAAGAAAATGCGATAGCCGCTGGATGGATGAGAAAATCTGTGATGCGATGAGTAGTGGCGATGCAAATTCCATCGCATACCGCGAAGTGGCGAGGCAATGCGATGGGAAGAATGCGATGCAATCGATATATGCGATGCGATGTGATCGCATATCGCAATTAGAGCAGGAAAGATATCGCACAACCTAGAAGTCATGTTAGTTGCGATGCGAAGTAGCGATAAAGTCAAGTGGGACCCGTCACATATCGCATATCGCAATCGGCGATGCTTATGTGATAAGAAATAGCAAGTTATAGAAGTTGCGATGCGAAGTAGCAATAAAGTCAAATGGAACCCATCACATATTGCATATCGGGAGATCAGATGGATGAAGGCACATGGATAATTGGAATCGTCGAAATCCGACAAAGAGAGCAGACGCGATGATGACCAAAGCTGAAACCTGAAGCATTTCAAGTCCGGAAATATGTGGATTTCCTTTGTTAAATCGTTTCGAAGAGAAAATGAGGATTATAACGGAAAACAAAAAGGCTCGGGTAAGAACCCAACACAGAGAAAAAGGTAGAACCAAATGTTTAGAAGAGCGGTGAAGGTTGAACGCTGTGGGCACGAGAAAAAGAGGCATGGTCGGGCAAAAGGAGATATGATGACACTGTTAGAAATGCAATAGAATGGGTCAAGTCAGAAAAAATGAGTAGTTATGCAGCAGAGCTAGACTATAACAATAGAAATTGAAAAGACAGTAACAGCAGCAGAAAAGACAAATGTATGGCGAACCAAGAGCTGAAAGGGCTGAGTGAAATGTATTATTGTATCTGTAAATGTAAATGATTTAATTATTTTTATTGTATGTGATGCAAAGGCAAGTCTCTGTAGGAAAATCAAAACTCCACTGTAATAAATTCTGTTATATTATTTTGAATGTGCTAGACAAGAAAATGAGAAGGGGGAAGGCAAAGAGTCATACCTGTTCATTTTGAATTCCCTGTGGAATGCAAACAGTTATGAGGTGATCCCTATAAATAATGTTACCAGCATATGCATACAGAGGTTGAGAGAATGAAGAAATGAGTGAGACAGTGTAAGAAGAAGAAGGAGCAGAGAGAGGAGTTGTGAAGATCCAGAGATGACATAAATCAAATTTGAAGGCTGGAAGGACAACAGTAAAGAAGAAGAAAAACAGAGTTGATATCCAGGTAAATCAGCATATGATTTTTTTGTATAGTGAGGAATTTGGTGCTTCCATATCAAGTTGTAGCTTGATAGATGTACAATTGTAGCTGGCTGAGGTAGGAGCCTTCTGTAGGTTGTAGCTTGTAGAAAATAGATGGGAGTTGGAGCTTCCTTGCAAGTTGCAGCTTGTAGAATTGAGGTTGTAGCCTCCTGTAGGGTAGAGCCTATAGAAAATCAGTGGTGAGAGGGATTTGGAGCTTGCCTTTGCATCACAACAATAATAAGATGTGGTTTTCTCCCTTATGGGTTTCCAGTTATATCTGTTGTCTATGTGCATGATGATTATGTGTTGAAATTTTGTATTTAATCTGCTTAATACCTACTGCTCACTTATTAAGATTGGTGTTCCATTGTATATTACGTTGATCATGAAATGAAGATGTAAATAAGTATAAAAGAAAGTTTTACACGACCATGACTGCATTAAACTGATTCACCCCCCCCCCCCCCCAGTTTAACCAAGGGTTCAACAATTGGTATCAAAGTAGGTTCCTTCTGTATCAGTTTAAAACTGGAAGGAGATCCTAGGTCCCTAAGATGGCTAGTCTAGAAGGATGCTGAACAAATAAAGCCCCTTTGTTCACTGGGTCAAATTATGCCTTCTGGAAAATAATAATGAGGATGTACATAATGTCTCTAGGAATATAAGTTTGGGCTGCTGTGGAATTGGGATATGCCCCAAAGGAGTCTGACTTAGAGAAAGATGCCAAAATATATTTTGTAGCTTATGCAAAGGCCATGAATGCTCTCTTAAGTGGTTTGTGTGAGGCATAATTTATCAAAGTAATGCACAACAAGACTACCAAAGAAATATGGGATACATTAGAAAGTATCCATGAGGGAGATAAAAAGGTGAAGGCTGCCAAGATGCAAGTCTATATAGCTCAATTTGAAAATATAAAAATGAATGAAGAAGAAGATGTTTCTAGCTTATTCTTAAGGGTTGCAGAAATTGTGTATAACTTGAAAGCTCTAGGGGAAACCATTAGATAATGTGTAATTTTTCAAAATATACTGAGATCTTTACCATCCAGGTTTAACCCCAAGGTTTTTTCCATAGAAGAAGCAACTGATTGGGAAACATTGACTATGAACCAATTACTTGGAAACTTAATAGCCTATGAGATGCGACTTCCACAGAGGAAGTCAAATGTGAGGGAGGTAGCCTTTAAGACAGAGAAGAGCAAAGAAGAAAAAGAAGATACATGCTCCTGTTCTGATGAAGAAGAGGCCAAATTTGTCAGAAGATTGGATAGAGGCTCAGGCAAGTATAAAGGTAAACTTCCATTTAAATGCTTTAACTGTGGAAGAGTTGGGCACTATGAATCTAAGTGTCCTCTTAAGAAAACAAAGAATCAGACTCAAGAGACAGAGAAAACCAAAAAAAATAACTGGCAGAAAGGGAAGAGATTCAATAGAAGATCATTTTATGCTCAACAAGATAGCAGTGCATCTGAAAACTCAGATGAATCCTCAAATGAAGAAGGAACCTCTGAATTTGTGTTGATGGCCAAGGAAGAGTCTGAAGGATTCCTTCTAGAAGATGAGGAAGAAGGTGAGGTAGATCTTGAGGGGGAGCTAAGAAGTTCCCTGGAGGAAATAGATAGACTTAAACTCAAGTGCAGAAAATAGAACGACATTCTCCACAAATATGTAAAAGAGGTACCAAATTTAGAAGATCTCATTCAATTGAAAGTAGAACTTGAAGAAGCTAAGAAGGTGGAAGACATTATGCTAAAGAAAATTAAAGATAAACATCAAGAGCAAGAGAAATTGGAAGAAGAAGTGGTATGGCTGAGAAAGAAACTAGAAAACGCCCAAAGGGAATTATCAATGAACACTCCTCGAATGACAAGCACTTAATAGTTGGACAAGATTCTTAATGCTCAAATGTCTCCTCTCATAAAGGTTGGGATAGGATATGAAGGAGAAACAATTAAGTCCAAGGTATAAGATAACAAGAATATCATTTTTGTAAAAGCTGTAAAGGATAATTAAGCAGCTCAAAAAGAAGCTACAGAAGAAGAATACAGCAAGAACTTAATGTGTGATGAAACAAACAGAAACAAGCAGCAACATCAAGAGACAAAGAACGAAATGAAGAAACAGTCAGCTGAAAAATACTCTTACAATCCTGAATATGAATTGAATAAATTCGGAAGCTGTCAAAAGAGATTCTTTCCTCCTATGAGAAATATCACTTGTTTTGTCTGCCATAAGTTGGGACATATTGTTGCATACTGTCAGACACAGATAATCGATTTCAACCAGCAAAAATTGCAGAAATCGAAAAGACTACCTCAAGCAAACAAATGGAGAGGACAACCCTTCACCAAGTACACTAATCATTTCCATGGGTATTGTTTTTGTTGTAAGGGGTTTGGCCATAAAGCCATGGAGTGCAGAACATGTGGACAAAGACCGATGTTCAAAACCCCAAGGAGATTTATGAACAATGGAGAGTTCACTCATACACATAATCCATTTAAAAATATAATCAAAAGCTTTGTATGCGATAAAATCGGACACATGTCTTCCAAATTTCCTCTCAAAGAATGTGGTTGATCTTCTCAGAAAAGGTGCCAAACCAATAGCTTCCTGTAGTGGAAAAAGAAGTTGAATAAGTGTGACCTGGCTCCAATATCCCAAGATCAGAAAAGCCAATGGTCTTTGGACAGTGGATGCTCAAAGCATATGACTGGAGATGGAAGCAAGTTTGTAACCTTTGATGAAAAGAAATATGGAAATGTAACATTCGGCAATGATAAAGTAAGGAAAATCAAAGGAAAAGGCTTATTCAGTCTGAATAATGGAAGAGGAAAGGCTCAAGATGTACTATTTGTGGATGGGCTGAAAGCCAATCTGTTAAGTGTTAGTCAAATTTGTGATAAAGGCTGTGAGGTCCTTTTCAGAGCCCAATATTGCGAGGTAAGATCAAGAACCATAGGAAAGAACTTGATAAAAGGTGTTAGAACAGAAATTAATGTCTATATAGTGGAAGAAGAGAATGAAGCTTGCCACATAAGAAAACTTGATGAATCATGGTTATGGCATAGAAGACTGGGACACCTAAACTTTGACCACATCATGAGTCTGAGCAAGAAGAATGCAGTCAGAGATATGCCAACAATAAAGAAGCCTTCAAATACCATATGTAAATCTTTCCAATTGGGAAAACAGACCTGCACATCTTTCAAGACCAAAGATGAACTATCAAGAAGTAGGCCACTTCAGCTTGTACACATGTTCCTGTGTGGAACTTCAAGAACTAAAGCACCTAGAGGAGAATCTTATTTCATGCTGATAATAGATGATTTTTCCAGAATGACGTGGGTGGCATTTCTCAAATATAAATCCGAAGCACTTGAGAAATTCAAGAAATTCAAGGCATTGGTAGAAAATCAAATAGGATGCAAGCTAAAGTGCATCAGATGAGACAGAGGAGGTGAATTCACAGACTATGATTTTACAGACCTATGCAATGAGCATGGGATAAAAAAACAGTTTACAATTGCAGTTACACCTCAACAGAATGGAGTGGCAGAGTGGCAAAACAGGTCAGTACAACAGATTGCCAGAGCTATGATGCAAGAAAGTAACATTCCCCAAACCTACTGGGCAGAAGCAGTACATACAACTGTTCACATTCTCAACAAAGCTCATCTAATACGAAATTGTGATAAGACTCATTACGAATTATGGCATGGTAGACCAACATGAATCAAGCACTTTAGAGTCTTTGGAAGCAAGTGTTTCATAAAAAATAATGATGAAAAACTAGGGAAGTTTGATGCAAGAGCTGATGAAGGAATATTTTTAGGATATGCATCCAAGAGTAAGGGTTACAGGTGCTACAACAAAAAACTGCACAAAATTGTGGAAAGCATTGATGTAAGATTTGATGCATATCTACCAAACAGAACAAGAAACACAAGATGCAGCAATCCTCTAGATGATCATGAAGATGAGAACCAAGATAATGATGAAATGAGCAAAACAACAAAAGATACTAAATTAAACTCAAAGAGTCCCTCAAGACACACTCAAAAGAACCTTCCAGAAGATCAAATCATTGGGGAAAAGAGTGTGGGAGTACAGACAAGAAGACATCTTTCTGAACAGACAAAAGAAGTATACCTAACCATGCTATCTCAAATAGAGCCAAAGAAGTTAGAAGAAGCCAACAAAGACAAAAACTAGGTAAATGCTATGAATTAAGAACTTGAACAAATTGAGAAGAACAATACCTAGGAATTAATTCCAAGACCCACTGGGAAAAATGTCATTGGCACAAAATGGATATTCAAGAATAAGATGAATGAACAAGGGCAGGTAATCAGAAATAAAGCCAAACTTGTATGCAAGGGATATTCACAAATTGAAGGTCTTGATTATGATGAAACATTTTCCCCTGTAGCCAGAATGGAAGCAATCATAATGTTTTTGGCCTTTGCATGCTATCATGATTTCAAGGTATATCAAATAGATGTGAAGTCTGCCTTCCTGAATGGAGATCTAGAGGAAGAAGTCTTCATGGAACAACCTGAAGGATTCTCATTAACAGATAAACATGACTATGTGTGTAGATTAAAGAAAGACTTATATGGTATGAAACAAGCTCCTCGTGCATGGTATTCAAGGCTGGACAAATTCTTGCAAAAACAAAGGTTCAAGAAAGGAGGAGTAGACAACAATTTGTACACAAAGGCCAATGATAATGAACTCTTGATTGTAGTAGTATATGTAGATGACATCATGTTTGGTAGCAACAAAGATGAGTTCGCAAAAGGATTTGCTGAAGAAATGAAATCAGAATTTGAGATGTCTATGACTGGAGAGCTCACCTTCTATTTAGGACTTCAAATTCAACAAAAGAACACATGAATATCCATTTCGCAAGAAAAATACTTAAAATAAATGTTGAAAAGGTTTCAAATGGAAGACTGCAAACCTGTGTCAACTCCCATGATCACTGGACGCAAACTATGTGCTAATGATGGATCAATAGATGTAGATAAAAAACTTTACAGATCTATGATAGGAAGTTTGCTATACCTAATAGCTTCTAGATTGGACATTATGTTGGTAGTAGGACTTGTGGCAAGATATCAAGCAGCACCAAAACAAAATCGTTTACTTGCAATCAAGATAATATTTAGATATCTACAAGGTAATTCACATTATGGCCTATGGTATCCAAAAGGAAGGAGCTTCACATTGACAACATACACAGATGCAGATTGGGCCAACTGTGTGGATGATAGGAAAAGCACAAGTGGAGGTGCATTTTATTGGGAAAAATTCTGGTGGCATGGCTAAGCAAGAAGCAAACTTCTATCTCTCTATCTACAACGGAAGCAGAATACATAATAGCAACAACATGCTACACAAAAGTAATTTGGATGAAACAAAATCTCCAAGACATGAAGGTAAGCATTGATGAACCTATTTCTATCAAATGTGACAATACAAGTGTAATAAGTATATCAAAAAATCTCGTACTTCATTAAAAAAAAAAGCACATCCCAATAAAGTAACACTTCCTCAGAGAACAAGTAGCACATAAATTAGTGAAGTTGGAATATGTACCAACTAAGGAGAAAACAACAAACATATTCACAAAACATCTTGCTGAAGAACCATTCGAATATCTAAGAGACAAGCTAGGGGTAGTGTCTGCAGATGTTACTCTTTGATATGATGAAAAAAAATAAAAAAATAAAATAATAATAATAACAACAACAACAACAACAATAATAATAATAATAATAAGGGCCCCCGGATGCGGGTGGAGAGGCGAAAGTTTAAGATGATGGGATGGGGGTGGAGTAAGTTTGAGCGCCACCTGCCAACCCGCGAGCTGGAGGACAATGGTTATTTAATTTTGGCTATGTGTGGTGTTATGGCATTTATGGCTGGCACTGGTAACAATCCTCTGTCTGACTTTCGAAACGATTCACAACATTGTAAGATGATCCGGCTCTCTGGTAAATTAATTGCAGGTCCTCAGCTCTGGATTCTTCGGTACTCTGGAGATATTATGGATAATTTCATTGATATGGCAGATGTTCCCATGCCTTCGCTCAGAATTGTTCTCCGGACGCAGGTATTTCTTTCAAGCGAACGTCAATTGGTTTGAGAAGCAGTTTGAACTGTTGTCTTGACCTTGGCAACAACTTTCACCTCTCTCTCGCAAGAAATTGCATGCATGCGTCCTTCTTATTGCTTCCTAACAAGTTGGTCTCCACCCCTGAGCAGGTTTTTTCTCCTCTTCCTAATATCCCCATAGAGTCTGCTATCATGCCGCGCCTCCGGCATTGAATGCGATGTCGCAGAGGCTCCTCACGTGGCCGGTTGCGTCGTCCTACGCTCACTCCTAGCACCACCTCATCTTCTTCTTCTTATGATGATAGTCATTCCAGTGCTCCTTGTGGACGTAGGCTTCGCTCTGGGCATTGTCTTGGCACCCCCGTTCCCTCTCCTCCCCCTGCTCAGACTCACATGGCGCATTTCTCCTTCCTCAGTTTTCCTAACTGTCCTCTTTTCACTGCCTCCATCATGATTGCCTTTCTGGAAGAACCTCAAAATGTGGATCCCATTTCTGGTCTTGTCTCGTCCTCTGACTTGCAGGCAGGGTCGATGCACAATGTTAATTTGAATTTGCAGGGATTAGGAAGCTTTGCCTAGCAGGGGCAGACGAAGGATATCTTTATGCCTGAAGGTCAAGCGAGCAGGATGCAGATAGCCGACAATCAAGCGAGCGTCATGCCGAATGCTAGTGGTCACGCGAGCGAGGGGCAGACTGATGGTGCTCTCATGTGCCCGAAGCGGAACACTGCTGATCTCGTTAGTGGAGGGATGGTTCCTCCTTTGACCGGGAAAGTTATCCATTCTGTTGAGGACCTGTATGATGCAGATGGAAACCCTGATGAATTCTAGTGCAGGGTCGTCCAAGAAGATCCCGATGAGTAGTTCCACCCTCTCCTACTGATTTTTGTGCTCTGGCTCGACCCTCTCTTCTGGGTCTGTTCTTTTCTGTCTCAATGTTTTAGTTATCAGCTTGTTATATTGTTATCTCGCCTACCTTACAGCTTTTTATCAGCTATGGGATCCAAAAACTGACGTTTATATTTCCCCTGCGAGGGATTTTTTTGTGAATTCTATTTTGCCACTGGTTTCCCTACTTCAGGGCAGTTCTCCTCAGGAGTTTATGTTCAAATGCCACTGCATAGGGCAATGTTCAGGCTCTGGCTTGCTGTAAATATTTTTTATCTGTTAATAGAATAGTTTTACTTAGAAATAATAATAATAATAATAATAATAAGGGCTGCATACAAGAAATGGGATCAGAACAGAAGTCCACTGATAGTATGTATCAATCAAGAAAGCATCATTCCAGGGGGAGATCAGTCAATAAATTGTCACAAAAGAGATAGAGCAATGGAGCAATGCATGGAACAGGTCCTCAAGATCATAATATTATTAAAAGATAGAAACCACACTGGGAAAAGTGAAACCCTTTGCCATTGATGTCAAAGGGGGAGGAAAAGAAAGAAAAAGAAGAAAGGGTCTTCTATAAAGTAGGCAGAGGAAGAAAGACAAGATACTTCTTAGAATGAAAGGGGGAGGAAGTCCTGAGGGAAGTATGGGAGTATTGGTGGTTGTGTTTCCATCAATGCCAAAGGGGGAGACTGTTGGAAATATTGTCATTGATGGCAAAGGAGAACAAAGGAACAACACCAAGACAAGGGAGAAGATTAGATTAAGAAAGGCCACTGATTAGAATATCAGGCCAGAAAATAACTCCTATGTAAATATTTACTGTTAATACAGATAACAGGTTCCAAATTCATTGATTGAATGCTTGATTTAGTTTTAACTCGAGTGAAAATCGGGGTTTGGCACAATATGTATGTATGCAAATGAATTGGGCAAATTCAAAGGGAAGTTATGAGACTGTGTGTTTAAGAAGTGTAAAACTCAATGAAATAGTGGCAGAAGCAAATATCTCTGGTTATCGGCATAACTTAGGGAACAAAGGAGCGGAATGAAATGAGAGCACAAAAATCATTGGATCTGAAGGATCAACGAACGAAATCAAAAGGAGAAATGCGTAATGTATGAAGAAACGAGTGGATATGATTGAAACAGTGGAAAAGGAAGGTTCAAAGAGGAACTGAAGTAAAAAAATGAAAATTGGGTGAAAATCCGTGTTAAACATGTTTGAAACGAAAATTTGAAGAAAAGCGGTTTTGGAGAAAACCGTCCACTTTGTTCGCACCACTTTTGAGTCATGAGCGGTTTTAATCCAATCAAACGTGATCGAATGATATTGCAACACGTCACGAGCGAAATACCACCCATTTCACGTCACTTTTGGCTGATAAACTACGGAGGTGGAATGAACGTGATTGTCATCCGATTAGATCTGTGGGAGATCCGACGATGTTCACGTCGGTAATTGCACGGGGTTTAAAACAAGGTAGGGACCCGAAATTTTATGTAGCAGAGTTTTATTAAGGTTTGGAATCCAGTTATATGAGGCCGAAGGGATTTAAACATTGTTTAAAGCACAATATAATATTACATTGCCAAGGGTTTTAAATATTCATTTTCGAAGGTTTGATGTTATTTACGAAGGTCATTACATATTATAATGTGCATTATAATATTTCCAAAGGTCTAAGGATTCCGAAGGTTTAAAATTGTTTTAAGGGCTAAAATTATTTTAACATTCATAAACAGTGTGAGTGGCTTTTGCAAACCAACAAATGATTTTCGTGGGTAAGACTTGGTAAGTGGTAATTCCCTGAATGAACGCGATACGCCTCCGCAAGTGACACGTGGATGTACAAAACCACTTATTTCACGTGCCTTGGAGCCGTTAACTATAGAAGGTGATTTGGACGTAGTATTTGTTGGATTAGAAGCATTGCATTTTAGGTGTGCGTCCACCGTTAGATGAAGGAAGCGGATAGATCGATTAAACAAAGTGGAAGGGTGAGTTGGAAACGTTGTGGGACCCGGACAGAATGTTATATCGGCAGTTGAACCAAGGCAAGAACTTTATTAAGTGGAGGTTATATAATATAATTGACGGAATAAGTGGATTGGTAAAGCTATGGCCGAGAACATTTATGTATATTGATACCTTTGATAAAATTTATCAAAGTCGAAAGTATAAAACGCATTTCCATATGATGGTTGGTAAATGTGGGCCGAAACCTTTATATTGTTATTATTGGATTCTTTGGTAATTTAACCAAGGTTGATATATTGATTTGAATTTCATGAGACGGGTTTATCATGGTTTATAACCATATTTCTTTGAAAAGTAATATTGACCGTCAGGAATTCTGTGGGCCTGGATATATATTATAATGTTGATATCTTGTGTTTAAACCAAAGTATATAAAAGGGCGGAATGATCAAAGGTGTAGGACCGACGTGATCAACGGATGAGATTAAAGGAGATAGATGGCAGAGATTATATCAGACATCGCAAGCGAATACGATAGCTGCAGGATGGATGAGCAAATATGTGATGCGATGGATAGTGGCGATGCGAAGGAACACGTGGTGGCACATCGCTACATCGCGCATCGACGATGCAAATTCCATCGCATACCGCGAAGTGGCGAGGCAATGCGATGGGAGGAATGCAATGCAACCGATAGATGCAATGTGATGCGATCGCATATCACAATCGGAGCAGGAGAGATATCACACAACCTAGAAGTCATGTTAGTTGCGATGCGAAGTAGTGATAAATTCAAGTGGGACCCATCGCATATCACATATCGCAATCGGTGATGCTTATGTGATAATAAATCGCAAGTTATAGAAGTTGCGATGTGAAGTAGCGATAAATTCAATGGGACCCATCACATATCGGATATCAGTAGATCATATGGACGAAGGCACATGGATAATTGGAATCGCCGAAATGCGACAAAGAGAGCGGACACGATGAAGACCAAAGCTGAAACCTAAAGCATTTCAAGTCCAGAAGTATGTGGATTTCCTTTGTTGAATCGTTTCAGAGAGCAAAGGAGGATTATAACGTAAAACAAAAATAAAAGTATGAACGCGGGTAGAAAGGCTCAGGTAAGGACTTGACATAGATAAAAAGGCAGAACTAGATGTTTAGAAGAGCGGTGAAGGTTGAACGCTATGGGCATGATAAAAAGAGGCATGGTCGGGCAAAAGGAGATATGATGAAACTATTAGAAACGCAATAGAATGGGTCAAGACGGACAAAATGAGCAGTTATGCAGCAGAGCTAGACTATAATAACTGAAACTGAAAAGACAGTGACAACAACATAAAAGACAAATGTATGGCGAACCAAGAGCTAAAAGGGCTTAGTGAAATGTATTATTGTATCTGTAAATGTAAATGATTTAAGTATTTTTATTGTATGTGATGCAAAGGAAAGTATCTGTAGGCAAAGCAAAACTCCACTGTAATACATTCTATTATATTATTCTGAATGTGCTAGACAAGAAAATGAGAAGGGGGAAGGCAAAGAGTCATACATGTTCATTTAAAATTCCTTTTGGAATGCAAATAGTTATGAGGTGATCCCTATAAATAATGTTACCAACATATGCATACATAGGTTTAGAGAATGACGAAATGAGTGAGACAGTGTAAGAAGAAGAAGAAGGAGCAGAGAGAGGAGTTGTGAAGATCCAGAGATAATATAAAGAAAATTTAAAGGCTGGAAGGACAGCAGTAAAGAAGGAGAAAAACAGAGCTAATATCTAGGTAAATCAGCATATGATTTTATTGTACAGTGAGGAAGTTGGTGCTTCCATATCAAGTTGTAGCTTGATAGATGTCCATTTGTATCTGGCTAAGGTAGGAGCCTCCTGTAGGTTGTAGCCTGTAGAAAATAGATGGTAGTTGGAGCTTCCTTGCAAGTTGTAGCTTGCAGAATTGAGGTAGTAGCCTCCTGTATGTTGGAGCCTACAGAAAATCAGTGGTGAGAGGGATTTGGAGCTTGTCTTTGCATCAAAACAATAATAAGATGTGGCTTTCTCCCTTATGGGTTTCCACTTATATCTGTTGTCTATGTGCATGATGATTATGTGTTGAAATTCTGTATTTAATCTGCTTAATACCTGCTGCTCACTTATTAATATTGGTGTTCCATTGTATATTAATTTGATCATGAAATGAAGATGTAAATAAGTATAAAATAATTTTTTACAAGACCATGACTGCATTAAACTGGTTCACCCCCCGCCCCCCCTCTCAGTTTAACCAAGGGTTCAAAAAAATTTTCTTGAATTTTTTTTCGGAAAGAAAGGAAGTTGAAATAAGGAGTATCACAGGGAAGTAGAGAAAGATAATAAGCTCTAATTTCATGACAACGGCTTTGAAAAAAGAACAACGAGGCGTAATTTCACAATTATGCTCACTAGAAGTTCCAACACCAAAATCATCTATTTCTCCATATCTCCAAAAAGCCTTGGACAATCAATCCAAGGTGTTTGAAACTACCAAGGGGCACCCACCTATTCGTGATCATGATCATGCTATTCATTTGATTCCAGGAAGTGTTCCTCCAAACATCAGGCTTTACATATATTCTTATGTCCAAAAGACAGAAATTGAACATATGATTGCAGAAATGTTAGACAATGGTATAATTCAACTGAGCCAAAGTTCTTTCTCTGCTCCAATAGTATTGGTGAAAAAGAAGGATGGATCATGGTGCATGTGTCCAGATTATAGAGAGCTCAATAAGCTCACTATTAAAGATAAATTTCCCATTCCTGTGATTGATGAATTATTGGATGAATTACATGGAGAAATTTATTTTACCAATTTGGATCTTTTTTTAGGATACCATCAAATTAGAATGAAGCCTGAAGATATTCCGAAAACAACATTTCAAACTCATGAGGGTCATTATGATTTTTTGGTCATGCCTTTTGGCCTTACCAATGCACCTTCTACATTTCAAGGGTTGATGAATTGAATTCCATTTTCAAACCCTTCCTTAGAAAATTTGTGTTAGTATTTTTTGATGATATACTAATCTACAACAGGTCTTGGAAGGATCATGTTCAACATGTGGATAGGGTGCTCAAAATATTGGAGGAGAAACATTTATATGAAAAAACCTCCAAATGTTTCTTTGGAGTACAAGAGGTGGAATATTTGGGTCATATTGTATCTCACGAGGGTGTTAATTTATACCCTAACAAAACTACAACTATTAAGGAGTGGAAATTCCCCACAACCATAAATCAGTTGCGAGGATTTATCGGGTTAACAGGGTATTATCACAAGTTTGTTAAGAATTATTAGAGAATAGCAACACCTCTAACAACATTATTGAAGAAATATGCATTTCCATGAACTCCTGAAGAAACTAAGGCCTTTGAACATCTTAAAGAGGCAATGTGACTAGCATCGGTCTTAGCTACACCAAACTTCACAAAAACCTTTATTGTGGAATGTGATGCCTCAAGAAATGGAATTGGTGCTATTTTAATGGAAGAAGGAAGACCCATTTCTTTTGAAAGTCATCCAATAAAAGGAAAGTATTTATAGAAAGCTATTTATGAGAAGGAAATGTTGGCAATACTACATTCACTAAAGAAATGACGACCATACCTAATGGGAAGACACTTCAAGGTAAAAACTGATCATGATAGTCTTAAATAATTTTTGGAACAAAGAATATCTTTAGAAGAGCAGCTAAAATCGGTCACAAAGATGTTGGGTTATGACTTTGAAATCATCTACAAAAAATGGAAGCTAAATTTTGTTGCAGATGCACTCTCAAGAAAGGATAAAGAGGTGGAAGCATTGATTTTTTCCATTTCTATTATCCAACCAGATTGGATAACCAAAGCGAGGAATGAATGGAAAAAGGACGAAGAAGTGTGGACACTCATTCAAAATTTGCAGCAAGATCCTACTACATCTGATACATTTAGTTGGAAAAATGATTCCTTATGGTACAAAGATCGATTATATATTTGTAAGAATTCCAAGTAAAACAAAATATTATTTTGGAATTACACACTTCTCCCTTAGGAGGGTACTCAGGATTTTTAAAAACATACCACAGGGTGAAGAAATAATTTTTTGGGGATGGCCATATTTTGATATTCAAAATTTTGTGGTGGAATGTTTGGTTTCCTTCGGTCTTCTACAACCTTTATCCATTCCAAGTAAACATTGGGAGCATATTTCAAGGGATTTTATCACAGGTTTACCTAAGTCCGAAGGAAAGAGTGTCATCATGGTGGTAGTTGACAGAATTACCAAGTATGCACAATTTTGTGCATTATCTCATCCATTTAAATAAAGTACAATTTATACTGCATTTATGGAAACAATTCAAAATATACATGGAAACCCAAAGATTATTGTAAGCGACAAAGATCCCATTTTTACTGGAAATTTTTGGATGGAATTATTTTCTTGTTTGGGTACTCAACTAGCTCATAGCTCATCTTATCATCCTCAATCCGATGGGCAAACTGATACAGTGAACAAATGTTTGGAAGTATATTTTTGTTGTTTTGTATCTGATAAACAAACACAATGGGTCAAGTGGTTACCTCTGGCTGAGTGGTGGTTTAACACTTCCTTCCATACTGCAACAAAAATGACACCATTTTTGGAACTTTATGGATATCATCCACCATACATCACATCATCTTGAAGACAAAATTCTAAGGTTCAAGCAATGGAATATCACATCGAGCATCAAAAAAAAATTCTCCAACTTTTGATGGATAACCTAATTTTTTCACAAAATCAAATGAAACAATAGGCAGATCAACATCGCAGCGAGAGAAGTTTTGATGTAGGAGACTAGGTATTTTTAGAGCTACAACCATACAAACAAATGTCCCTCAAGAAAGCTAAGAAGGTGTTGTGGCCAGCAACAACCCCCCTTCTTATTTAATATTAGTAATAATACTAAATAAGTGGGGACCCTTAGTCAAAAAATCCAAAAAATTAATTAGTATTTATTTCCTTTCTCAAATAAAACTTACTATCATAACTTAGGGAAATTCCTTTGAAAATCTTTAAAATAAAACTAAGTTTATGATAGATCAAAACATAATCTTTCTTTGAAGAAAAATACTGCATCGATCGCAAAAAGTGGATATCCTTTGTAAAAGAAGAATCTTTTCTTTTAAAATTGCGATTCCGCGATATTGCGATAGCGCGATCCCAAAGAACTATACATTAAAGTATTGATCGCAAACCGCATATCACAGAAAATTTGTTTAATAAGTTATATTTTTTGAAATTGCGATATTGCGATTTCGCGATGATATTAGACTACGATTTGTGGATGTTGCGATTTGCGATGATTGCGATCCCGATATTGCGATTTTGCGATGTTTCACAGCAAATCGCAGATCGCATTATCGCAGATTCTTCTAGTGCATTGTCCAGAGTAAATCTTTTCATAAATAAATATCCGTTATGCGCTTTGATGTCAAAATTAATGAATGGATTGTTAATCATTGATGGAAAGACTTTTGTTTTGATTGAAAGGTTGTTTCACGTTTAAAATAATATTTTTCATCTGCCTTCAGCATTTAAAACTATCCTGTCACCTTTCTCATATCATTACTCTCACTTAATTTGTAACACCACAGGCGCGAAGGAGCAGAAGACTATACAAAGCATTCATAGAGCATTATGGGTAAGAAAGAGAAAGTTTCGAGTGCTGAAAACAAAGAGATGGTTTCCTTATACATAGACACTACTTGCAACAAGGACGCCGGTATCACCACTTGGGAGGGGATGCATAATTTGCTCGAAGAAGAAAATCCCAGGGTAATGGAAGTCGTGGCTACTACAGGATCAAGTAATTCCTTTGAAGCGTCTCTTACAGAATTGGCTTGTTCATTTCTGCATAGAATAGCAGCAAGACCAAGAATTCTTCCATATATAGATATCGTAAAATGGGTGCTGGATAACACCGATATTTCAGACAGGTAATTTAGAACTCCAGGACAAGACCTCATCAGGTCATTCACTACAGAAGATTTGAGGCTTATGTATCACTTACTAGAACCTCAGGCGACTTACAACAAACAATTTATGGAGAAATTCGCCAGAGAAAATGCAAATTTGGCGGAATGCACCAAGGAATGGACCAAAAGAGATGAACCATTGAAGAAAAACAAACACGGTATGTACAGTACTGGTTCGCTCACCTCTCCATATTGTTTTGCTGCTGCTGTGTTATGCAAGCTTTTTGGAAAACCTGACATAAATATGGTCTTGCCTGAATGGCTCCCTTTGTTGAATGTTGTTGTTAACGTTATAATTGTAGACTGGGCCAAAATCTTGTCTGATAATTTAGCCACTGCTATTTTCAATTACCGGTCCAAACGGACTGTTTCTCAGAAGATTTATCCTCCTTTTTATTTATCTGCCTATGTTATGGATTCAATTTGTTTTGTTTCTAAATTCCCTTTGATGGGTTGGCAATGGAAAATTCATGATCCCTTGCTTATTCATGTCTATCACAAAGAGTTGTGGGGATCAAATTTTGTTCCTCATTTTTACAAAATTTTCCATGGCATAATGCTGCCTCTGTACAAAATATTGTATAATAAGGATGCTCTAAGGTTATCCTCAGAAGCAGAAGTTGACATTCTCCCTGTCGAAAGATGGTTTGGAGAAGAGTTTTTTAATTATGTGAGGGTTTTTGGAAGTTCTGCTTCCCCCCATGTTTTACCCCTGTATGTTCCGGATAAACTTGTAGCTTAGGATATTTCTTATCAAACCTGTGGTGAAGGAGGTCTGACAAAGGAATTAAAGGAGAAGAAGAAGGGAATTTGGCCACAATTTCTCGTAGTCTGTGGAACATTTTCATTGTTTGATGTTGGTCATGCATTCAAAGAGGTAAGCAATATTACATGCTTACAACTGTTCAAGTTTTCGAGAAGGTTATTTGATCCAAATGATGTTAAAAATTTCACCACTGCAATCAAAGTAAAAGTGTTTTCTGGAGAAGAAGACCCTTTTGATGATATGTTTCAAACAAAATGTTCATTTAAAGAAGTTTTGCATTTAGCTCAAACACAGTTATCCCCAGAATAATTTCAGGAATTTAAAGTTTACAGAGAGAGAAGACTAACTACTATTCCTTTGGAAAATTTACGCTTGGAACCCGCAAGGGAACCAACTCCTAGTGTCAGTCTTAGTGGCAGCTCAGATACAGAAAAGTCTAAGTCGAAGTCTGACAAAGAGACTTCTGAGCGTTCTAAAAAGATTGATAATGATGAAAGATCAGTGAAAGATACAGCTCAATCAAAAGAGCTTTCACAACAACAGAATTTTACCACTCCACAGTTGAATCTTCCACCTCTCAATGTACAGCAACCGACAGTCAGGACTAAATTAGACAAAGAATGGGAAACTTTTAATCAATTGCTTAATGTGGAAGGACAGAATATACAGACCCCTGTACAGACAATAAAATGTTTGAGCACGGGAATAAGTGGCAACGTCACAGAAACTGAGCATATACCTATCACTCCCTCTTCTGAAATTGTACTCAATGTAGAGGAGATTCCTCCTCTAGATGTATTCTACAACCCGCAGTATAAAGCAGTAGTGAGGAAGCAGAGGAAAAAGAGAAAGTTAGAGAGCTCAATCTCTACTGAGGCAGAACAATTAGATGTCTTATGGAAGGATCCTACTACAGATCCAACTGATAATCTTACCAAGTTATCTCAGATTACAGGAGCTTATGCCTCCGCAAATATTGACAAAGCATCCGAGGTAAGGCTATTATTAAATGAAAAAGAAGATCAGATACAAGTTCTGCAACAACAATTGCAACAAGCCTGTGCTAACAGTGAAGCACAGATAAAACTTGAGAAGTTATAGCAAGAGCTTCAACAGATGAAAATTGGATATCAGAAAAGTTTGGCAGATAAAGAGAAACAAATACAGATTATTTAAGAGGAGCACAAAGATTAACCTAAGCTTCCAGAGTTTATTTTAGAGTCTGTTTCTTTGAACAAACAACTACTGCAACAACAAGACATATTATGCCAGAAAATCTCGCAATACAACTCTTTTTGTCAAGAAAGTGATAAAATCACTAATCATGTCGTAGAATTACGACATGATTATGATTTAAATAATGAAAGAGTTACTAATTATTTGGCATGGAAAAAGACAGAGGAAGGAAGAAGAGCAGGAGCACCGATCATCAATGATAGTCATAAAGAAATGTTCTTCAACAATTGGGACGTACAGATCAGAGAGGCAGAAAAAGCAGCAAAGGAAGCAGCTACAACAACGGGAAATATTACTGATTGTGTAAATGAAAATTTGCACAAAGTTAATTTGATTTCAGAAATTATTCCGGGACACCTTCCACAAGCACAACAATTGCAAACAGAATGGAGGAAAAAGGCTGATGAAAAGGCAAAGTCAATTCAAGGAATGACAAGATTAAACTGGGATTCTTACTGGACATATCTAGTGAAACCACACAGTCAATGTAGTGCGCTTAATTGCATCATTAATTCTGCTGAGAAGATTGCTCCTACACTTGCCGATTCTGTCTTTTCGAGGCAGTTGAAATCTGAAGTCGGCCAACCACCTCTTCTCAAAACAATGCTGAATGCTTGCAAGATCAAAGATCAAATTCATAAGTAGATAGTTGATAGTCTTTATTTTTAGATATAGTTTTAGTTTTACTATATTTCTACCTAGAAAAAGGATGATCATTTAAACCGAATCCTAAATTTTTGTAATAAACTATTTTTAGATTTTATTTATTAGTATTTAAACCCTTCTCATGCATTTAGAGAAGGGTCCTGCAATTTGTCAAAAACTTATCCTCAGAACATGCACTTCTGCACCCTCAGAGGAGGTTTTGATAAATGAATGGAACAAGATTTATTGATATCTGTGTCTAATATTTGTTACTGATGTTGCATTTCTGTACTCTTGATAGATGTTGGATTAAGAAAGAGATAAATCATTATTGCTTCTAGCTCATGAGTAGAACCAGTTATAAATGGTACTTTTATCTCTTAACTGTTTCTATTTCTGTGTTAAAAGTAATATTTATGTTTAGTTGTTTATATGTTAATGTTTGAATATTTGAGTTATCATTTGGCATTTTTGTACGGTGATAATTATTTATTTGTGCTTGATATATGAATAGCTTAATATGCGATATGTTTTCCACAACTGTTTCATCCAAATTTTTATGTGAAATAGTTTATCTTTATTGAATTATTTTCTCATAATAATTGAATGATCTTTATTATCAATTGTTATCTGAAATCATTTTAGATCGCATATATTGAAATATTACATCCCGGGTTAGTTTAGAATTAGATATTTATTAGAATACAGTTTGCAAATGAATAGATTAGAAATAGATTAAAATCATTTTAATTAGGAATTTTAGAAAATAAATATCAAATCTCAAAAACACACACACATATTGGGAAACTGGTCCCATTATCCCCAGTCGGACCCACTACACCAAACAGAAAAGGATCTGCTAACCAAGGTCCAGACCGGGTGGGTATCCCCCTTGTTGTAGACCCGATTTTCGGGGCTTCAACATATTTGGCGCTAGAAGGAGGGCCTCGAACTATGAATGGCAAGTGAATCTAAATCTAAATACCATTCTGAGAGTAAATCACCCTCACCATCTTCCTCGACTTCTCCATCATACTCAGAAATTGTAAATCTAGAACCAAAAGTAGAAAGAAGAATAGACACTGCCACAAACCCTGAATTTTCAGAAGAATCTGCTATTGATCTCCTGAAGTCGAATCTTTGATTCATAAACTTCAGCGATTTTCAATATCACCTCAAAGGTCTGATAAATCTCAAGGCAGTGTAACTTCGCAATATAATCCTGCTCATCCTCTCACTAGATTACAGAGTGAAAAGCTTGGCATTCAGCCAACTGAGTTACCTCTACCTACAAGAAAAAGGGCTAGGAAATCACCCAAAGGGTCTGATAATGAGACTCTTTCATCATCATCATCCATCTCAAACACTTCATCGCGAAGTCAACCATCCACTCCTCCACTTCAGACTACTGTCCATCATTCCACTCAATCTTCCACATCTCCTTCTCAAATCATAATATCTTCATCTTCACAGTCACAAATATTATCATCTGCACTTTCATCTGTTAGTATTTCAATGATGGCCCAAATGCCATGGAATATTCCAGGGGCAGTCTTAATGCCTGCACCCTTGAGTCAATTACCAGCCCATCCTGAAAAATGGCTGCCTAAGTTTAAGCCTGAAGTAGGCATGCTAGCAGAAGAACATATCAACAACTTTATGTTATCCATAAATCTCAACGGATTTGTTAATGAAGATGCTGTTGTCTGACTTTTTCCCTATACCCTACAAGGAGTAGCTGGATCGTGGTATTTCTCATTACCATCTGGATCTATTACTACTTGGATATCTTTCAAGATCAATTTTTGACTAAATTTGGTGATGACAGGTCTACAGTAACATTGATCAATGATTTGTCTAATCTTAGAGCTGATTCAAAAGAACTTGTCAAGGATTTCAATTCTCATTTCAATAAATTGTTAAACAAAATTCCTACTGCTTCCAAGCCTAGTGAAGAAGTGCGAAGTGAATGGTACATTTCTGCTTTGCCATCAAACAGAGAAATCTTTGTTGATAGGGCTAATAAAGCAACTTTAGCAGACAATATGAAGGAAGCAATAGCAGTATAGAAATGAATCATTGCTTTAGAAAAGAAAAATGAAATAGAAGAATGGAAATCCAAGAAGGTCACTTTTAAGGAAGATCCCAAGAAAAAACAACCAAAAGATCCATTTGATTTAGAAGGATTGCAAAAATTTTTGAAAACCATGTCCAGTGAGATGGTTGATATCAAGAAACAAGTGACAGAAACATCTTCTAAAAAATATTTCAAGCCTTTTAGAAGAAATCCTTCAACTGATCAAAAGCCACCAAATGCTATTACAAATGCTGAATCAGAAGAAGAAGAAGAAGAGACTGTTATTGAAGAAACTACTGATGAAGAAGAGTGGTAGAAGTACAAGGCATGTGGGATTTCATCCTCCCAGATGAGGAAGATCAAGAAGCATCCCCGGTTAGCACTAGAAGTAGAAATCAACTTGATCCTCCTCAAACTACTCCTAAGCCAAAGAGCGCAAGCTCATTGACTAAGGATAAAGTTGCACCCAAGAAAACGACATCCAAAGCAATTCAAACTAGCCCAGTCCAAACAGATTCATCAATTCCATCAAGAACATTGATTGTTCCAGATGAAATGGAATATAACATTATAGAAGATATGAAGAAGACTAGGGAAAACATCACTTTTTATGAATTGAGCAAGTTAAAACACCAGCAAAAGGTACTTTTGAAAGAATTACATGCTGTACCAGAAAAACCTTTGCCCGATCTTGTAATTTCTCAAGCTTCCAATGACATGGGAAGACCTCCAACTAATTCGATTAGTAAAGTTGATCTTGAAAATATCGCTTTAATTGGAGGAAGGTCCAGATCTCATACTCCTCCATTTCTTCTTACTTATGAATTTTTTAATAAAAATTTGCATAACTGTTTAGTGGATTCTGGAGCTTCATCTAATATTCTACCAAAATCAGTATGTGAAAAATTGAACGTTCAACCACAAAAATCTGCTGTGCGCATAGTGCAGTTAGATCGATCGCAAGTTGAAGTAATTGGCGAATTAAACCAGGTTACCATAAGGCTGTCATCAAATCCAAAGGTATGTCAAGTTATTGATATTTTAGTTGCAGATATTCCAGAATTTTATGGCTTAATTCTTAGTAGATATTGGTCAGAAAAACTTCATGGATACTTTGCCACTGATTGGTCGCACATGTGGCTTCCTTACAATGGTAAACCAAATCAGATAAAGGTTGAACGAGAAAAACATCAGAAATACATAGTAACAGAATTGGAAGGAGAGAATGAACCAGTTGCATACAGCAGTAATATCATTGGCAATTATTCAGTTGATTCTTTCTTAGGAAATTTCAATGCTTACACTTCACCTTATTTAGAACATTCTGTTTTATCTCAAATATAAAATTTTTCTCAAACAGATAGTTCTAAATGTATCAATTTTGTAGATACTCTGTAAATAAATCTTTATTTTGGAAATTATTTTTTGATGGTTCTAAGTCTAATGAAGGAGCAGGAGCAGGATGCGTGTTGGTTAGTCCAGAGGGAAACAAAATTATGCTAACCTGCAGACTTGAGTTTGAATGTACTAATAATACCCCAGAATACGAGGCTTTAATCCAAGGGTTATATAAAGCAATCGGATTGGATATCAAATATCTGCAAGTTTTTGGAGATTCAGAAATTGTAATCAAACAGGTACGCAATACTATACATTGTTTATCAGGTCATTTAAAGCATTATCAATCTTTAGTTCAAGATCTGACTGAACATTTTATAGCATTCAATATTTCACCAATTCCTAGAATCCAGAATGCTAGTGCAGACCTATTAGCCAATGTAGCCTCTAAGCTTATTCCTGTAGAAGACTTTAGTCCTGATCGATTTTCAATTGAATTAATCTTTAGACCTTCAATTCCTGATAATGTTACCAATTGGAGAATTTTCAACGATGATCCTGATATTGTAAGCTTCCTCACATCTGAAGGATCTTATACTAATCAAATAATCGATGAAGACCAACATGACAAACAATTACAACATGATAGCACTAATAATGTTATTCCAAAGTCAATAGTCAAGCTAGAAGACCTTTATGATTTGAAAGACCGATTTAAAAGATCTACCAATTCAAAATTACAAAGTTCAACTTTGAATTATGAATTAGTAAATCTAGGAATTGATACCAAACCACAGAATATCAACCTAGGCCTTGGTCTAACTCCTGAAGAAAAATCAGCATATGTTCGTCTTTTGAAACAATATAAAAGTGTCTTTTCTTGGAACTACGATGAACTCAAAACTTATGACACTTCTATCATCCAACATACTATCCCAATGATGAATGATGAGAAACCTGTACAACAAAAGCTGAGGAAAATCCATCCAAATCTAGAAAATCAAATCAAATCTGAACTCAATAAGTTATTGAAAGCCAAAATTATTTTTCCTGTTCGACATTCTAAATGGGTTTCCAATATGGTTCCTGTTAGAAAGAAAAACAGAGATATTAGAATTTGCATTGACTTTCGAAATCTTAATAAAGCCTACCAAAAAGATAATTTTCCTTTACCTCCCATGGAGCAAATATTACAGGCAGTTGCAGGATCAGAATTAATGTCTTTCTTAGATGGTTTCTCTGGCTACAACCAAGTGTTAGTTTATCCAGATGATCAATTGAAAACTACATTCAGAACCAAATGGGGCACTTATGCATATCAAAAGATGCCTTTTGGTCTAATGAATGCTGGTGCCACATTTCAAAGAGCCATGGACATCGCTTTTAAGGGATTAGTTAACAAATCAGTGGTAATTTGTTTTGGATGATATAACTGTATATTCCAAAAAATGAAGCAATCATCTTAGAGATTTGAAGCAGATCTTCCAACGTTGTCAAAGGTATGGAATTTCACTTAACCCAAAAAAATATTTTTTTGCATTAAGTGAAGGAAAACTTCTTGGATTCATAGTGTCAAAATCTGGAATTCATATTGATCCTAATAGAATCAAGGAGATTTCTGAAATATATTTACCTCACAACAAGAAAGCTATGCAATCTTTCCTCGACCAAATTAATTTTGTAAAGAGATTTGTACCAGATTTTTCAAGAATTGTATCTCCTTTACAAGCAATGATTAAAAAGAATTCAAACTTCAAATGGGGCCAAGATGAATATGAGACATTCAATCTAATCAAACAAGCAATCATTAATGCTCCATCTTTAGCAACTCCAAATTTTTCCGATCCTTTTATTTTGTACACATTTGCCTCTGATAAATCTTACGCTGCGATTCTCAGTCAAGCAAATCAAGACAAAGGAGAATCCCCAATTGCTTTCTTCAGTTCAAATTTACAGGGAGCTGAGTTGAATTACTCAGATGTGGAGAAACAAGCTTACGTTGTTTTCAAAGCAATTAAGTATTTCAGACCCTTTTTACTTAAAACCCATACAAAAATCATTGTACCGTTTCCAGCGGTAAGAAATATTTTAGTCCAAAAAGATGTGGGTGAGAAAAGAGCTAATTGGATTACTCCCTTACAAGAATATGATGTTGAGATCAAACCAGCAAATATTGTTAGAGGTCAAGGTTTTTGCAAAATACTAGCTGGAGCATCACAGATTTCTGAGAAATCTTATGAAGAGATACAAACATATGAGGTAAGCCTAAACGATGTTGAATCATTATATGCTGATATCATTTTTTATCTAAATAATGGATATGCTCCTCCAAATCTCAATCATACCAAGAAAAGAGCTTTAAGGTTGAAGGCTAAAAAATATCAGATTGTAAACAATGTTCTTTTTAAAATGAATTACGATTCTGTTCTTCTTAGATGTTTGGAAAAATCTGAAGCTAAAAAAGTCTTGCAGGAACTTCACGATGGGCCAGCAGGTGGACATTATGCTGGAGATGCTACTGCACATAAAATTCTTCACGCAGGCTATTACTGGCCCACTTTATTCAAATATTCACATAGCTATGTAAGAAAATGTCAAATTTGTCAAACCGCAGCTCGAAGACAAAAGAAACCATCATTGCCATTACAACCAGTAAACATTGAACAACCTTTTGATCAATGGGGATTGGACATAATAGGTGAGATCGTTCCTCACTCTTCTAAGCAACATAAGTATATTATTACAGCAACTGATTATTTTACGAAATGGGTAGAAGCAGTCCCTCTCAAGATTGCTAATGCTGAGCACATCATTGAATTCATAGATCAGTTCATAATCACCAGGTTTGGTTTACCTTCTGCTTTAGTGTTTGAAAATGCATCATATTTTTCTGGTAATGCTATGACTGAATTTGCACTCAAGAGAGGTTTTAAACTTAAATACTCTGCCAACTATTATCCACAGGGAAATGAGTTAGCTGAATCCACAAATAAAAACTTAATCATAATCATTAAGTGAACCATTGATCAAAATCATAAAAATTGGCATAAGTCTTTAATATATGATTTATGGGCAGATCGAATAACATAGAAGGCTTCTATTGGCACTTCTCCCTTTAATTTAGTTTATGGGAAAGAAGTAGTTCTTCCAACTCATTTAGCAATTCCTTCTTTGGCCTTAGTTCAATATATAGATGAAGCACCAACTTCTTCCTTGCAACTAAGACGAATGGAAATAATTAAGTTAGAAGAACAACGAGAAAAAGCCAAAATAACTCATGCTCATCATCAAGCATTAGTAAAAGCTTCCTTTGATTCAAACATGATAACCAGAAAAGACTTTCAGGTTGGAGATCTTGTTTTAAAATGGGGCAAGGCTCATGAGGAAAAAGGAAAACATATGAAATTTCAACGAATGTGGCTTGGTCCTTTTCAAATTGCAGAAATCATAGGTCCATCTACTTTTATGTTATAGAATTTAACAGGAAAAAGAGAGTCTTTACCTGTTAATGGACAAATTCTCAAAAAATATTTTCCATAGGAGATCATTCTTCTATTTTGTATATTAGTTTTCTTTATTTTCAAAATAAAACGAGTTGTTAATAGTTACATTTGGAATTCACAAAGAAGATACAAATTCTCTTTTTAGATTTTGTTTTCTTTCTACTTTTATGAATAGAATTCTTTTCAGAATATTGATCATTATTATTCAAAGATACAGTTAAAAACTTTAGCCTAGAAATGATACTAGTTTCATTGAAAACTTTGATGAAAGGCAACTTTTAGTGAAAAATTGTTTTATATCAATTCAATGAAAGGTATCAATAGCAAAACAAAGTTTCTCTATAGAAAATTTCCTTCCAAAAAACTCTACCATTGTCGTCCAGAGCTATCTTAAGGAAACAATGATATCCTCCCCGCTTAGAAAATTACAATCTTCAAAGAATTATCCAATGATACACTTTTTAACTTAAAGAGTAAGAGGTCTCATCATGAGCCGACTTATCATGATCATATATATTATAGCTTACTGACTTTGCCAATACTGCATACCATAATAGGGCAATGACTCAAGATTGTTGCAATCAAAATACAAGGGGTCTCATCATGAGCCATCTTGTTCACCAAAGTTATAAATCAAGTGAATGGCATTGTCATGAGTTGGCTACCAAACCAAGACATTGTTCTTTAAGAATAAAAACGAAAAAGCAAAAACAATAAGTGTGAATATGGATTTCTCTTTGAAAATTGTATATTTCTCTAAGTAGGATACATGATCATTGCTGGGTAACAGGTAACCCTGTCGAGGCTATAAATGCTTGCTGGCAGCAGTGGCTCTACCTACGACAAATGAGCATATTTAAAGCTGATTTATAGAGAAGCCTTTATTTTTATCTTTTTTAACCAAGTAATGACTAATGTAAATACAAGGACTAGCTTGAGGAAGTGAATAATAAAAAATTGAATATAGAAGAAATGAAATATCATTTATAGATTAAAGCATAATGTACTTTGTCTTTTTATAATAAAGTTCAATTTTCTGGAAAATTTTCTGTTTTGAAAAGTTTAGAAAATTCAAAAGAAAAGCAGAGATAACTGGTTCTTCCAAGTGAATCGCCAATTTTTGTGGCCAGCAACAACCCCCCTTCTTATTTAATATTAGTAATAATACTAAATAAGTGGGGACCCTTAGTCAAAAAATCCAAAAAATTAATTAGTATTTATTTCCTTTCTCAAATAAAACTTACTATCATAACTTAGGGAAATTCCTTTGAAAATATTTAGAATAAACCTAAGTTTATGATAGATCAAAAAATAATCTTTGTTTGAAGAAAAATACCGCATCCATCGCAAAAAGTGGATATCCTTTGTAAAAGCAGAATCTTTTAAAATTGCAATTCCGCGATATTGCGATAGCGCGATCCCAAAGAACTATACATTAAAGTATTGATCACAAACCACATATCGCAGAAAAGTTGTTTAATAATTTATATTTTGTGAAATTGCGATTTCGCGATTTTGCATTTTGTGATTTCGTGATGATATTAGACTACGATTTGTGGATGTTGCGATTTGCGATGATTGCGATCCGCGATATTGCGATTTTGCGATATTGCACAGCAAATCACAGATCGCATTATCGCAGATTCTTCTAGCACGTTGTCCAAAGTAAATCTTTTCATAAATAAATATCCGTTATGCGCTTTGATGTCAAAATTAATGAATGGATTGTTAATCATTGATGGAAAGGATTTTGTTTTGATTGAAAGGTTGTTTCATGTTTAAAATAATAGTTTTCGTCTGCCTTCAGCATTTAAAACTATCCTATCACCTTTCTCATATCATTACTCTTACTTAATTCGTAACACCGCAGGCGTGAAGGAGCAGAAGACTATACAAAGCATTCACAGAGCATTATGGGTAAGAAAGAGAAAGTTCCAAGTGCTGAAAACAAAGAGATGGCTTCCTTATACGCAGACACTGCTTGCAACAAGGACGCTGGTATCACCACTTGGGAGGGGATGCATAATTTGCTCGAAGAAGAAAATCCTAGGGTAATGGAAGTCGCGGCTACTACAGGATCAAGTAATTCCTCTAAAGCGTCTCTTATAGAATTGGCTTGTTCATTTTTGCATAGAATAGTAGCAAGACCGAGAATTATTCCATATACAGATATGGTAAAATGGGTGCTGGATAACACCGATATTTCAGACAGGCAATTTAGAACTCTAGGACAAGAACTCATCGGGTCATTCACTACAGAAGATTTGAGGCTTATGTATCACTTACCAGAACCTCAGGCGACTTACAACAAACAATTTATGGAGAAATTCGCCAGAGAAAATGCAAATTTGGCAGAATGCACCAAGGAATGGACCAAAAGAGATGAACCATTGAAGAAAAACAAACACGGTATGTACAGTACTGGTTCGCTCACCTCTCCATATTTTTTTACTGCTGCTATGTTATGAAGGATTTTTGGAAAGCCTGACATAAATATGGTCTTTCCTGAATGGCTCCCTTTGTTGAATGCTGCTGTTAACGCTACAATTGTAGACTGGGCCAAAATCTTGTCTGATAATTTAGCCACTGCTATTTTCAATTACCGGTCCAAACGGACTGTTTCTCAGAGGATTTATCCTCCTTTTTATCTATCTGCCTATGTTATGGATTCAATTTTTTTTGTTTCTAAATTCCCTTTGATGGGTTGGAAATGGAAAACTCATGATCCCTTGCCTATTCATGTCTATCACAAAGAGTTGTGGGAATCAAATTTTTTTCCTCATTTTTACAAAATTTGCCATGGCATAATGCTGCTTCTGTACATAATATTGTATAATAAGGATGCTCCAAGGTTATCCTCGGAAGAAAAAGTCGACATTCTCCCTGTCACAAGATGGTTTGGAGAAGAGTTGTTTACTTATGTGAGGGTTTTTGGAAGTTTTGCTTCCCCCCATGTTTTACCCTTGTATGTTCCGGATAAACTTGTAGCTCGGGAGATTGCTTATCAAACCTGTGGTGAAGGAGGTTTGACAAAGGAATTAAAGGAGAATAAGAAGGGCATTTGGCCACAATTTCCCATAGCCTGTGGAACATTTTCATTGTTTGATGTTGGTCACGCATTCAAAGAGGTAAGCAATATTACATGCTTACAACTGTTCAAGTTTTCGATAAGGTTATTTGATCCAAATGATGTTGTTAAAAATCTCACCATTGCAATCAAAGTAAGAGTGTTTTCTGGAGAAGAAGATCCTTTTGATGATATGTTTCAAACAAAATGTTCATTTAAAGAAGTTTTGCATTTAGCTCAAACACAGTTACCCCCAGAAGAATTTTAGGAATTTAAAGTTTACATAGAGAGAAGACTAACTACTATCCCTTTGGAAAATTTACGCTTGGAACCCGCAAGGGAACCAACTCCTAGTGTCAGTCTTAGTGGCAGCTCAGATACAGAAAAGTCTAAGTCGAAGTCTGACAAAGAGACTTCTGAGCGTTCTAAAAAGATTGATAATGATGAAAGATTAGTGAAATATGCAGCTCAATCAAAAGAGCTTTCACAACAACAAACTTTTACCACTCCATAGTTGAATCTTCCACCTCTCAATGTACAACAACCGACAGTCAGGACTGAATTAGACAAAGAATGGGAAACTTTTAATCAATTGCTTAATGTGGAAGGACAAAATATACAGACCCCTGTACAGACAACAAAATTTTTGAGCACAGGAATAAGTGGCAATGTCACAGAAACTGAGCATATACCTATCACTCCCTCTTCTGAAATTGTACTCAATATAGAGGACATTCCTCCTCTAGATGTATTCTACAGCCCGCAGTATAAAGCAGTAGTGAGGAAGCAGAGGAAAAAGAGAAATTTAGAGAGCTCAATCTCTACTGAGGCAGAACAATTAGATGTCTTATGGAAGGATCCTACTACGGATCCAACTGATAATCTTACCAAGTTATCTCAGATTACAAGAGCGTATGCCTCCGCAAATATTGAAAAGGCATTCGAGGTAAGGCTATTATTAAATGAAAAATAAGATCAGATACAAGTTCTGCAACAACAATTGCAACAAGCCCGTGCTAATAGTGAAGCACAGATAAAACTTGAAAAGTTACAGCAAGAGCTTCAACAGATGCAAATTGGATATCAAAAAAGTTTGGCAGATAAAGAGAAACAAATACAGATTATCCAAGAGGAGCACAAAGATGACCCTAAGCTTCCAAAGTTTATTTTAGAGTCTGTTTATTTGAACAAACAACTACTGCAACAACAAGACATATTATGCCAGAAAATCTCGCAATACAAATCTTTTTGTCAAGAAAGTGATAAAATCACTAATCATGTCGTAGAATTACGACATGATTATGATTTAACTAATGAAAGAGTTACTAATTATTTGGCATGGCAAAAGACAGAGGAAGGAAAAAGAGTAGGAGCACCAATTAATCCATGATGGTCATAAAGAAATACTCTTCAATAATTGGGATGCACAGATCAGAGAGGCAGAAAAAGCAGCAGAGGAAGAAGCTACAGCAGCAAGTAACATGACTGATTGTGTAAATGAAAATTTGCACAAAGTTAATTTGATTTCAGAAACTATTCCAGGATACCTACCACAAGCACAACAATTGCAAACAGAGTGGAAACAGAAAGCTAAAGAAAAGGCAAAATAAATTCAAGGATTGACAAAGTTAAATTGGGATTCTTACTGGACATTTCTGGTAAAACCACACAGTCAATGCAGTGCTCTTAATTGCATCATTAATTATGTTGAGAAGATCGCGCCAACACTTGCCGATTCCATTTTTTCGGGACAATTAAAATCTGAAGTCGGCCAGCCTCCTCTTCTCAAATCAATGCTGGATGCTTGCAAATTCAAAGATCAAATTCATAAGTAGTTAGTTGTTAATTTTAGTTTTAGATTTAGTGTTAGTTTTACTTTATTTTTGCCTAGAAAAAGGACGGTCATTTAAACCGAATCCTAAATTTTTTGTAATAAACTATAATTAGATTTAGTTAGTAGTATTTAAACCCTTCTCATGCATTTAGAGAAGGGTCCTGAAATTTGTCAAAAACTTATCCTCAGAACATGCACTTCTGCACCCTCAGAGGAGGTTTTGATAAATGAATGGAACGAGATTTATTGATATCTCTGTCTAATATCTGTTACTGATGTTGCATTTCTGTACTCTTGATAGATGTTGGATTAAGAAAGAGATAAATCATTATTGCTTCTAGCTCATGAGTAGAATCAGTTATAAATGGTACTTTTATCTCTTAACTGTTTCTGTTTCTGTGTTAAAAGTGATATTTATGTTTAGTTGTTTATATGTTAATGTTTGAATATTTGAGTTATCATTTGGCATTTTTGTATGGTGATAATTATTTATTTGTGCTTGATATATGAATAGCTTAATATGCGATATGTTTTCCACAACTATTTCATCTAACTTTTTATGTGAAATAGTTTATCTTTATTGAATTATTTTCTCATAATAATTGAATGATCTTTATTATCAATTGTTATCTAAAATCCTTTTAGATCGCATATATTGAAAGATTACATCCCGGGTTAGTTTAGAATTAGATATTTCTTAGAATACAGTTTGCATATGAATAGATTAGAAATAGATTAAAAGCATTTTAATTAGGAATTTTAGAAAAGAAATATCAAATCTCAAACACACACACACATATTGGGAAACTGGTCCCATTATCCCCAGTCGAACCCACTACACCAAATGGAAAAGGAGTTGCTAACTAAGGTCCGGACCGGGTGGGTATCCCCCTTGTTGTAGACCCGATTTTTGGGGCTTCAACATATTTGGCGCTAGAAGGAGGGCCTCGAACTATGAATGGAAAGTGTATCTAAATCTAAATACCATTCTAAGAGTAAATCACCCTCACCATCTTCCCCGACTTCTCCATCATACTCAAAAAATTTAAATCTAGAACCAGAAGTTGAAAGAAGAACAGTTGCTGCTACAAACCCTGACTTTTCAGAAGAATCTACTATTGAACCTCCTGAAGTCGAATCTTTGATTCATAAACTTCAGAAATTTTCAATATCACCTCAAAGGTCTGATAAATCTCAAGGCAGTGTGACTTCGCAATATAATCCTTCTCATCCTCTCACTAGATTACAGAGTGAAAAACTTGGCATTCAGCCAACTGAGTTACCTCTACCTACAAGAAAAAGAGCTAGGAAATCACCCAAAGGGACTGATAGTGAGACTCTTTCATCATCATCATTCATCTCAAACACTTCATTGCGAAGTCAACCACCCACTCCTCCACTCCAGACTACTGTCCATCAGTCCACTCAATCTTCCACATCTCCTTCTCAAATCATAATATCTTCATCTTCTCAGTCACAAATATCATCTTCTACACTTTCATCTATTAGTATTTTAGTGATGGCCCAAATGCCATGGAATAATTCAGGGGCAGTCTTAATGCCTGCACCCTTGAGTCAAATACCAGCTCATCCTGAAAAATGGCTGCCTAAGTTTAATCCTGAAGCAGGCATGCTAGCGGAAGAACATATCAAAAACTTTATGTTATCCAAAAATCTCAACGGAGTTGATAATGAAGATGCTATTGTCCGACTTTTTCCTTATACCCTACAAGGAGCAGCTGGATCATGGTATTTCTCATTACCATCTGGATCTTTTACTAGTTGGGATATCTTTCAAGATCAATTTTTGACTAAATTTGGTGATGACAGGTCTACAACAACATTGTTCAATGATTTGTCTAATCTTAGAACTGATTCAAAAGAATTTGTCAAGGATTTCAATTCTCGTTTCAATAAATTATTAAACAAAATTCCTACTGCTTCCAAGCCTAGCGAAGAAGTGCGAAGTGAATGGTACATTTCTGCTTTGCCATCAAACATAGCAATCTTTGTTGATAGGGCTAATAAAACAACTTTAGCAGACAATATGAAGGAAGCAATAGCAGTAGAGAAACGAATCATTGCTTTAGAAAAGAAAAATTCAATAGAAGAATGGAAATCCAAGAAGGTCAATTTTAAGGAAGATCCCAAGAAAAAACAACCAAAGGATCCATTTGATTTAGAAGGATTGCAGAAATTTTTGAAAATCATGTCCAATAAGATGGTTGATATCAAGAAACAAGTGGCAGAAACATCTTCTAAAAAATATTTCAAGCCTTTTAGAAGAAATCCTTCAACTGATCAAAAGCCACCAAATGCTATTACAAATGCTGAATCAGAAGAAGAAGAAGAAGAGATTGTTATTGAAGAAACTACTGATGAAGAAGAGGTGGTAGAAATACAAGGCATGTGGGATTTCATCCTCCTAGATGAGGAAGATCAAGAAGCATCCTCGGTTAGCACTAGAAGTAGAAATCAACTTGATCCTCCTCAAACTACTCCTAAGCCAAAGAGTGCAAGCTCATTGACTAGGGATAAAGTTGCACCCAAGAAAACGACATCTAAAGCAATTCAAACTAGCCCAGTCCAAACAGATTCATCAACTCCATCAAAAACACTGATCGTTCCGGATGAAATGGAGTATAATATCATAGAAGATATGAAGAAGACTAGGGCTAACATCACTTTTTATGAATTGAACAATTTAAAACACCAGCAAAAGGTACTTTTGAAAGAATTACATGTTGTACCAGAAAAACCTTTGCCCGATCCTGTAATCTCTTAAGCTTCCATTGAGATGGGAAGACCTCCAACTAATGTGATTAGTAAAGTTGATCTTGAAAATATTGCTTTAATTGGAGGAAGGTCGAGATCTCATACTCCTCCATTTCTTCTTACTTCTGAAGTTTTCAATAAAAATTTGCATAATTGTTTAGTGGATTCTAGAGCTTCATCTAATATTCTACCAAAATCAATATGTGCAAATTTGAACATTCAACCACAAAAATCTCCTGTGCGCATAATGCAGCTAGATCGATCGCAAGTTGAAGTGATTGGTGAATTAAATCAGGTTACCATAAGATTGTCATCTAATCTAAAGGTATGCTAAGTTATTGATATTTTAGTTGCAGATATTCCATAATTTTATGGCTTAATTCTTAGCAGAGATTGGTCAGAAAATCTTCATGGATACTTTGCAACTGATTGGTCGCACATGTGGCTTCCTTACAATGGTAAACCAAATCAGATAAAGGTTGAACGAGAAAGACATCAGAAATACATAGTAACAGAATTGGAAGGAGAAAATGAACCAGTGGCATACAAGAATAATATCATTGGCAATTACTCAGTTGATTCTTTCTTAGGAAATTTCAATGCTCATACTTCACCTTACTTAGAACATTCTGTTTTATCTCAAATAGAAAAATTTTCTCAAACAGATAGTTCTAACTGTATTAATTTTGTAGATACTCCTGTAAATAAATATTTATTTTGGAAATGATTTTTTGATGGTTCTAAGTCTAATGAAGGAGCAGGAGCAGGATGTGTCTTGGTTAGTCCAGAGGGAAACAAAATTATGCTAACCTGCAGATTAGAGTTCGATTGCACCAATAACACAGCAGAATACGAGGCTTTAGTCCAAGGATTATATAAAGCAATCATATTAGATATCAAATATCTGCAAGTTTTCGGAGATTCAGAAATTGTAATCAAATAGGTACACAATACTATACATTGTTTATCAGGTCACTTAAAGCATTATCAATCTTTAGTTCAAGATCTGACTAAACATTTTATAGCATTTAATATTTCACCAATTCCTAGAATCCAGAATGCTAGTGCAGACCTCTTGGCCAATATAGCCTCTAAGCTTATTCCTGCATAAGACTTTAGTCCTGATCATTTTTCCATTGAATTAATCTTTCGACCTTCGATTCTTGATAACATTACCAATTGGAAAATTTTCAACGATGATCCTAATATTGTAAGTTTCCTCACATTTGAAGGATCTTATACCAATCAAATAATCGATGAAGACCAACATGATAAACAATTGCTCCAAGATAACACCAATAATGCTATTCCAAAGTCAGTAGTCAAGCTAGAAGACCTTTATGATTTGAAAGATCGATTTAAAAGATCTACCAATTCAAAATTGCAAAGTTCTACTTTGAATTATGAATTAGTAAATCTAGGAACTGATGCCAAACCACAGAATATCAACTTAGGCCTTGGCCTAACTCCTGAAGAAAAATCAGCGTATGTTCATCTTTTGAAACAATATAAAAATGTCTTTGCTTGGAACTACGATGAACTCAAAATGTATGACACTTCTATCATCCAACATACTATCCCAATGATAAATGATGAGAAAATTGTACAACAAAAACTGAGAAAAATACATCGCAATCCAGAAAATCAAATCAAATCTGAACTCAATAAGTTATTGAAAGCCAAAATTATTTTCCCTGTTTGACATTCTAAATGGGTTTCCAATATGGTTCCTGTTAGGAAAAAGAACGGTGATATTAGAATTTGCATTGACTTTCGAAATCTTAATAAAGCCTCTCAGAAAGATAATTTTCCTTTGCCTCCTATGGAGCAAATATTACAGGCAGTTGCAGGATCAGAATTAATGTCTTTTTTAGATGGTTTCTCAGGCTACAATCAAGTATTAGTCCATCCTGATGATCAATTGAAAACTACATTTAGAACCAAATGGGGAACTTATGCATATCAAAAGATGCCATTTGGTCTGATCAACGCTGGTGCTACATTTCAAAGTGCCATGGACATTGCTTTCAAAGGATTAGTTAACAAGTCAGTGGTAATCTATTTGGATGATATAACTGTATATTCCAAAAAATGAAGCAATCATCTGAGAGATTTGAAGCAGATCTTCCAATGATGTCAAAGGTATGGAATTTCACTTAATCCAAAAAAATCCTTTTTCACATTAAGTGAAGGAAAACTTCTTGGATTCATAGTGTCAAAATCTGGAATTCATATTGATCCTGACAAAATCAAGGAGATTTCTGAAATATCCTTACCTCACAACAAGAAAGCTATGCAATCTTTCATTGGCCAGATTAATTTTGTAAAGAGATTTGTACCAGATTTTTCAAGAATCGTATCTCCTTTACAAGCAATGATTAAAAAGGATTCAAATTTCAAATGGGGAAAATATGAATATGAAGTATTCAATTTGATCAAACAAGCCATCATTAATGCTCCATCTTTAGCAACTCCAAATTTTCCCGATCCTTTTATTTTATATACATTTTCCTCTGACAAAGCATATGCTGCAATACTCACTCTAGCAAATCAAGATAAGGTAGAAGCTCCAATTGCTTTCTTTAGCTCAAATTTACAAGGAGCTGAATTGAATCATTTAGATGTGGAGAAACAAGCTTATGCTGTTTTCAAAGAAATTAAGTATTTCAGACCCTTTTTACTTAAAACCCATACAAAAATCATTGTACCATTTCCAGCGGTAATAAATCTTTTAGTTCAAAAGGATGTGGGTGAGAAAAGAGCTAATTGGATTACTGCTTTACAAGAATATGATGTTGAGATCAAACCAGCAAATATTGTAAGAGGTCAAGGTTTTTGCAAAATACTAGCTGGAGCATCACAGATTTCTAAAAAATCATCTGAAGAGGTACAAACATATGAGGTAAGCCTAAATGATGTTGAATCATTATATGGTGATATCATTTTTTATCTGAAGAATGGATATGCTCCTCAAAATCTTGATTATACCAAGAAAAGAGCCCTGAGATTAAAGGCTAAACAATATCAGCTTGTGAATGATGTTCTTTTTAGAATGAATTATGATTCTGTTCTTCTGTATGTTTGGAAAAATCTCGAAGTTAAAAAAGTCTCTCAGAACTTAACAATGGACGAACTCCGTTTTTACCATAGATCGTACTTCGGCATCAAGTTCCCCCGATACATATGTTAGACACTCCCCCCTAGCATCGAGACTAGGGGCTTTGAACTCAGTAAGGGGTTCCAACCGAAAGTGTTGCTGAAAGGAACCGTGGTAGCCATGCTAGTGGAAGCAGTAGCCAGAAGTCAAGTAGAAGATAATAAAGGAATGTAGGCCGGAAGGTTCAGAACTCCACTCATTGGGGGTGTAACCAAGTTTTTGGGACTAGACATATTCTGGCTAATAGGATTTCGAGATAGTTGTGAAGAATTGACAACTAGCGGTGGAGGTGGAGGTGGAACGAATTAGTTGGCAACCTGAGCCAACAACCCATTGGTCGCCTATTGTATATTGGATATGGGTGCAGCTGAAGACATTGCAGGTACTGATGCTACTTGAATCAACAGAGAACCAAGAGGGTTAGTGACATTAGGATGATAAGGAGGTACAACTACTTCAATGAAAAGATCCTCAGGAAATATAGTATCTTGGGGAACACTATGTGAGACGGGGCTCAACACTCGAGACTATTCTTCGAAGAAGAAACTAGGTCACTTAGACTTGAAAAATCCTTCAGGTTCAATGGAGGAAGGCCTCTTTTCCATCTAGAAAGATGAAGAGGGTCGAAGGAAGCCATGGTGACTAATAAATTTTATCAAAATTTTAATGTGATATATTTTTAATTCTCAGTGATAATCAATCCAACACCTAAAAAACAAAATAAATATAAAAGTCAATCAATAAAGCAACTGGAAAGGAAAGACCCTGTCTGAGAACTATCGTTCACTAGAGATGAAACCCAATATCACAATAGAAAATAGAGAGAGCTGGTCATATGTACAATTATGGTTATGTTGAAGCCCCGAAAATCGGGTCTACAACAAGGGGGATACCCACCCGGTCCGGACCTTGGTTAGCAGCTCCTTTTCCGTTTAGTGTAGTGGGTCCGACTGGAGATAATGGGACCAGTTTCCCAATATGTGTGTGTGTGTGTGTGTTGAGAATAGATATTTTCTAAAAAAGTTCCTAAGTGAAATGCTTTTATTCTATTTCTAATCTAATCATATGAAAATTGTATTCTAATTTAAACGGAAATATTTAATTCTAAACTAAAACCGGGATAAGATCTTGTTTATGCGATCTAAAATGATTTCGAATAAAAACTTGTAATAAATATCATTAAATTGCTATAAGAAAAGAATTCAATAAAGATAAACCATTTCATATAAAAAGTTAGATGAAACAGTTGTGAAAAACATATCGCATATTAAGCTATTCATATATCAAGCACAAATAAATAGCTATCACTGTACAAAAGTGCCGAACGATAACTCAAGTATTCAAACATTAACATATAAACAACTGAACATAAATATTACTTTTAACACAGAAGCAGAAATAGTTAAGAGATAAAAGTACCATTTATAACTGGTTCTACTCATGAGCTAGAAGCAATAATGATTTATCTCTTCTTAATCCAACATCTATTAAGAGTACAGAAGTGCAACATCAGTAACAGATATTAGACATAGATATCAATAAATCTCACTCCATTCATTCATCAAAACCTCCTCGGAGGGTACAGAAGTGCATGTTCTAAGGATAAGTTTTTGACAAATTTCAGGACCCTTCTCTAAATCCATGAGAAGGGTTTAAATACTACTAACTAAATCTAATTATAGTTTATTACAAAAATTTAGGATTCAGTTTAAATGACCGTCCTTTTTCTAGGCAAAAATAAGGTAAAATTAAAAACTAAATCTAAAATTAAAACTATTGACTAACTACTTATGAACTTGGTCTTTGAATTCGCAAGCATTCAGCATTGAGTTGAGCAGAGGTGGCCGACCAACTTCAGATTTCAACTGCCCCAAAAAAGACAGAATCAGCAAGTGTAGGCGCGATCTTCTCAGCAGAATTAATAATGCAATTAAGAGTGCTGCATTGACTGTGTGGTTTTACTAGATATGTCTAGTAAGAATCCCAATTTAATCTTGTCAATCCTTGAATTGATTTTTCTTTTTCTTCCGCCTTTTGTTTCCATTCTGTTTGTAATTGTTGTGCTTGTGGTAAATATCCTGGAACAGTTTCTGAAATCAAATTAGCCTTGTGAAAATTTTCATTTACACAATCAGTAATATGGCCTGCTGCTGTAGCTGACTCCTCTGCCTCTTTTTCTGCTTCTCTGATCTGTGCATCCCAATTATTGAAAAGTATTTCTTTATGACTGTCATTGATAATTGGTGCTCCAGCTCTTTTTCCTTCCTCTGTCTTTTGCCATACCAAAGAATTAGTAACTCTTTCATTAATTAAATCATAATCATGTCGTAATTCTACAACATGATTAGTGATTTTGTCACTTTCTTGACAAAAAGAGTTCCATTGTGAAATCTTCTGGCATAATGTATCTTGTTGTTACAGTAGTTGATTTTTCAAAGAAAAAGATTATGAGATAAATTCTGGAAGCTTGGGGTCACCTTTGTGCTCCTCTTGGATAGTCTGTATTTGTTTCTCTTTATCAGCCAAGCTTTTCTGATACCCAATCTTCATATGATGAAACTCTTGCTGTAACTTTTCAAATTTCATATGTGCTTCACTGTTGGCATGTGCTTTCTGCAATTGTTGTTGCAGAACCTGTGTCTGATCTTCTTTTTCATTTAATAATAGCTTTACCTCAGATGCTTTGTCAATATCCACGGAGGCATAAGCTCCTGTAATCTGAGATAGCTTAGTAAGATTATCAGTTGGGTCTGTAGTAGGGTCCTTCCATAAGACATCGAATTGTTCTCCATCAGTAGAGATTGCGCTCTCTAATTTTCTCTTTTTCCTTTGCTTTCTTACTACTGCCTTATATTGTGGGCGGTAAAATACATCCAAAGGAGGGATGTCCTCTATATTAAGTACAATTTCAGAAGAGGGAGTGATGGGTATATGTTCATTTTATGTGACATTGCCACTTATTCCCGTGCTTAAACCCTTTGTTTGTACAGGGGTTTATGTATTATGTCCTTCAACATTAAGCAATTCATTAAACGTTTCCCATTCTTTATCTAACTGAGTGCTAGTAGATGGTTGCTGTATAATGAGAGGTGGAAGATTCAACTATGGAGTAGTTGAAGTCTGTAATTGTGAGAGATCTTTTGACTGAGTTGTATCCTTGACTGAGCCTTCACTTTTATCCTGATTAGATTTTTTAGAATTTTCAGAAACTTCTTTGTCAGACTTCGACTTAGACCTTTCTGAATCTGAGCTGCCACTAAGACCGACCCTAGGATTTGGTTCCCTTGCGGCTTCCAAGTGTAAATTATCCAAAGGAATAGTAGTCAATCTTCTTTCTCTGTATACTTTAAACTCTTGAAATTCTTCTGGGGAGAACCGTGCTTGAGCTAAATTCAAAATATCTTTGAATGAAAATTTTTCCTGAAACATATCATCAAAAAGATCTTCTTCTCCAGAGAATACTCTTACTTTGACTGCAGTGGTGAAATCCTTGACAACATCATATGGGTCAAATAGCCTTCTAGAAAACTTGAACAATTGTAAGCATGTAATATTTCTTACTTCCTTAAACACGTGACCAATATCAGATAATGAGAATGTTCCGCAAGAAACAGGAAATTGTGGCCAGATGGCCTTCTTCTTATCCTTTAATTATTTTGTTAAACCTCCTTTGCCACAGGTCTGATATGCAATTTCCCGAGCTATAAGTTTATCCGGAACATACAGGGGTAAAACATGAGGGGAATTAGAACTCCCAAAAACCCTAACATAGGTAAACAGCTCTTCTCCAAACCATCTTGCGACAGGGAGAATGTCGACTTCTGCTTCCGGGGAAAACCTTGGAGCATCCTTATTATACAACTTTCTATGCAGAGGCAACATTATGCCATGGAAAATATTGTAAAAATGAGGAACGAATCTTGATTCCCACAGTTCTTTGTGATATACATGAATGGGAAAAGGATCCTAAATTTTCCATTTCCAGCCCATTAAAGGGAGCTTAGAAACAAAGCAAATTGAATCCATAATATAGGCAGACAGGTGAAAAGGAGGATAAATCCTCTGAGACACAGTCTGTTTAGACAGGTAATTGAAAATAGCAGTGGCTAAATTATCAGACAGTATTTTGGCCCAGTCTACAATGGTGGCGTTAACAACAGCATTCAATAAGGGAAGCCATTCATGCAAAATCTTATTAATATCAGGCTTTCCAAAAAGCCTGCATAACATAGCAGCAGCAAAACAATCTGGAGAGGTGAGTGAACCAGTACTGTACATACTGTGTTTATCTTTCTTCAGTGGTTCATCTCTTCTGGTCCATTCTTTAGTGCATTCTGCCAAATTGGCATTTTCCTTGGAAAATTTCTCCATAAATTGTTTGTTGTAAGTTGCCCGAGGCTCCGGAAAATGATACATAAGCCTCAAATCTTCTGGAGTAAACGACCCAATGACCTCTTGTCCTTGAGTTCTGAATTGTTTCTCTGAAATGTCAGTGGTATCCAGCACCCATTTGATCATGTCTGTATATGGGAGAATTATGGGCCTTGCTGCAATCCGGTGCAAAAAAGAACAAGCTAGCTCTGTAAGAGATGCTTCGGAAGAATTACTTGAATCTGCGGTAGCCGCTACCTCCATTACTCTTGGGTTTTCTTCTTCAAGCAAATTGAACATACCCTCCTAGGTGGTGATACCAGCGTCCTTGTTGCAAGCAGTGTCTGCGTATAAGGAAGCCATCTCTTTATTTTCAGAATTCAAAGCTTTCTCTTTCTTTCTAGAACTCGAAACTTTCTCTTTCTTTCCCATAATGCTCTGAGTCTTGCTTTGTATAGTCTCCTGTTCTTCGTGCCTGCGGTTTTACGAATTAAGTGACAGTAATGATATGAGAAAGGTGACGGGATAGTTTTAAATGCTGAAGGCATATGAAATCTATTATTAATCATGAAATAACCCTTCGATCAAAACAAAATCCTTTTCTATTAATAATTGACAATCCATTCATAACTTGACATTAAGGCGCATAATGGGTCTCGATTTACGAAAAGATTTTCTTCGTACAACAAGCTTCAAGAATCTGCGATTTGCTCTACAATATCGCAAAATTGTAGTATCGCAAATCACAGTTTTCATAAATTCAAATCATCGTAAAATCGCAACTTTCATATCATCGCAATATCGTAAATCGCAACTTTCGCAAATCGAAACTTGTAACATCACGAAATCACAATATTGCAATATCACAATATGGCGAAATCGAAATATCGCAAAATATAATATATGAATAATATCCTTTAATATTTTTTCTGCGATATGCGACTTGCGATAAACGTTTTAGTGCAATGTCATTGGATCGCGGTATCGCAATTTTGAAGATTCTGTTTTGCTCAACATATATTCTACTTTTTTGCGATGAATGCGATGTTTCCTTCAAAGAGAGATTTTATTCTAATCTATCTTATGTTTGCTTAAAAATTTTCCAAAGAGATTTCTTTAAGTCCATGATAGTAAGTTTTATTGAAACTGAAAACAAACATCAAAATTTTTTTTTGGATTTTAAACTAAGGGTCCCCACTTATTTAGTATTATTAATAATACTAAATAAGAAGGGGGGTTGTTGCTGGCCACAACAATTGGCGATTCACTTGGAAGAACCAGTTATCTCTGATTTTCTTTTGAATTTCCTAAACTTTTCAAAACAGAAAATTTTCCAGAAAATCAAATTTTATTATAAAAAGACAAAGTACATTATGCTTCAATCTATGAATGATATTTCATTTCTTCTATGATCAACTTTGACTATTCACTTCCTCAAGTTAGTTCATGTATCTACATCAGTCATTACTTGGTTTTAAAGATAAAAACAAAAGGCTTCTCTGTAAATCAGTTTTAAATATGCTCATTTGTCATAGGTAGAGCCACTGCTGCCAGCAAGCGTTTATAGCCTCGACAGGGTTACCTGTTACCTAGCAATGATCCTGTGTCATACTTAGAAAAATATACAATTTTTCAAAGATAAATCCATATTCACACTTATTGCTTTTATTTTTCTTTTTCTTCTTAAAGAACAATGCCTTGGTTTGGTAGCCAATTTATGACAGTGCCATTCACTTGATTTATAACTTTGCTGAACAAGCTGGCTCGTGATGAGACCCCTTGCCTTTTGATTGCAATAATCTTAAGTCATTGCCCTGTTGTGGTATGCTGTATTGGCAAAGTCAGCAAGCTATAATATTTAAGATCATGATAAGTCGGCTCGTGATGAGACCTCTTACTCTTTAAGTTAAAAGTGTATCATTGGATTATTCCCTGAACTTTGAAATTTTCTAAGTGGGGAGGAAGTCATTGTTTCCTTAAGATAATTCGGGATGACAATAATAGATTTTTTTGGAGAAGAAACTTTCTACAGAGAATCTTCGTTTTGTTATTGATACCTTTCATTGGACTGATATAAAACAATCTTTCACCAAAAGTTGATTTTCATCAAAATTTTCAGAGTTGAAATTAATATCATTTCTAGATTAAAAACTTTTAACTGTATCTTTGGATAATAATGATCAATATTCTGAAAATAATTCTATTTATTTAAGTGAAGAAATAAAATTTAAAAAGAGAACTAGTATCTTTTTGATGAATTCCAAATGTAACCATTAACAACTGGTTTTATTATAACAAAATAAAGGAAACTAATCTACAAAATAGAAGAATAATCTCCTATGGAAAATATTTTTTAAGGATCTGTCCATTAACAGGTAAAGACTCTCTTCTCCCTGTTAAATCTTGTAACATGAAAGTAGATGGGCCTATGATTTCTGCAATTTGGAAAGGACCAAGCCACATTCGTTGAAATTTTGTATGTTTTCCTTTTTCCTCATGAGCCTTGTCCCATTTTAGAACTAAATCTCCTATCTGAAAATCCTTCCTGGTTATCATGTTTGAATCAAAAGAAGCTTTAACTAATGCTTGATGATGAGCATGAGTTACCTTGGCTTTTTCTCATTGTTCTTCTAACTTAATTATTTCCATCTGCCTTAGTTGTAAAGAAGAAGTTGGTTCTTCATCAATATATTGGACTAAGGCTAGAGAAGGAATCGCTAGATTAGTTGGAAGAACCACTTCTCTCCCATAAACTAAATTAAAGGGAGAAGTGCCAATAGAAGCCTTCTGCGTTATTCGATCTTCCCATAAAGCATATATCAAAGATTTATGCCAATTTTTATGATTTTGGTCAATGGTTCGCTTAATGATTCTGATTAAGTTTTTATTCGTGGATTCAGCTAACCCATTTCCCTGTGGATAATAATTGGTAGCATATTTAAGTTTGAAACCTCTCTTGAGTGCAAATTCAGTCATAGCATTACCAGAAAAATATGATGCATTATCAAACATTAAAGTGGAAGGTAAACCAAACCTGGTGATTATGAACTGATCTATGAATTCAATGATATGTTCAACATTAGCACTCTTGAGAGGGACTGCTTCTACCCATTTCGTAAAATAATCAGTTGTTGTAATGATATACTTATGTTGTTTAGAAGAGTGAGGAACGATCTCACCTATTATGTCCAATCCCCATTGATCAAAAGGTTGCTCAATGTTGACTGGTTGTAATGGCAATGATGGTTTCTTTTGTCTTCCAGCTGCAGTTTGACAAATTTGACATTTTCTTGCATAGTTATGTGAATCTTTGAATAATGTGGGCCAGTAATAACCTGCACGGAGGATTTTATGTGCAGTAGCATCTCCAGCATAATGTCCACCTGCTGGCCCATCATGAAGTTCCTACAAGACTTTTTCAGCTTCAAATTTTTCCAGACATCTAAGAAGAACGGAATCATAATTAATTCTAAAAAGAACATCATTTACAAGCTGGTATTGTCTAGCCTTCAATTTTAGAGCTCTTTTCTTAGTATGATCGAGATTTGGAGGAGCATATCCGTTCTTTAGATAAAATATGATATCAGCATATAATGATTCAACATAGTTTAGGCTTACCTCATATGTTTGTATCTCTTCAGATGGTTTTTCATAAATCTGTGATGCTCCAGCCAATATTTTGAAAAATCCTTGACCTTTTACAATATTTGCTAGTTTGATCTCAATATCATATTCTTGTAAGGCAGTAATCCAATTAGCTCTTTCTCACCCACATCTTTTTGGACTAAAAGATTTCTTACCGCTGGAAACAGTACTATGATTTTTGTATGGGTTTTAAGTAAAAAGGGTCTAAAATATTTAATTGCTTTGAAAACAGCATAAGCTTGTTTCCCCACATCTGAATAATTCAATTCAGCTCCCTGTAAATTTGAACTGAAAAAGGAAATTGGAGCTTCTTCTTTGTCTTTATTTTCTCGGGTGAGTATTGCAGCATAAGATTTATCAGAGGCAAATGTGTAAAAAATAGAAGGATCGGAAAAATTTGGAGTTGATAAAGATGGAGCATTGAAAATTTCTTGTTTGATCAGATTGAATGCCTCATATTCATCTTTGCCCCATTTGAAGTTTGAATTCTTTTTAATCGTTGCTTGCAAAGGAGATACAATTCTCGAAAAATCTGGCACAAATCTTTTTAAAAAATTAATCTGGCCAAGAAAAGATTGTATAGCTTTTTTATTGTGAGGTAAAGATATTTCAAAAATTTCCTTGATTCTATCAGGATCAATATGAATTCTAGATTTTGATACTATAAATCCAAGAAGTTTTCCTTTACTTAATGCAAAAAAGGATTTTTTTGGATTAAGTGAAATTCCATACCTTTGACAGCGTTGGAAGATCTGCTTCAGAGCTCTAGATGATCGCTCCGTTTTTTAGAACATACAGTTATATCATCCAAGTAAATTACCACCGATTTGTTAACTAATCCCTTGAAAGCAATGTCCATAGCTCTCTGAAATGTGGGACCAGCGTTGATCAGACCAAAAGGCATCTTTTGATATGCATAAGTGCCCCATTTGGTTCTGAATGTAGTTTTCAATTGATCATCAGGATGGACTAACACTTGATTGTATCCAGAGAAACCATCTAAGAAAGACATTAATTCTGATCCTGCAACTGCCTGTAATATTTTCTCCATAGGAGGCAAAGGAAAATTATCTTTTTGGCAGGCTTTATTAAGATTTCGAAAGTCAATGCAAATTCTAATGTCTCCGTTCTTCTTTCTAACAGGAACCATATTGGAAACCCATTTAGAATGTCGAACAGGAAAAATAATTTTGTCTTTCAATAACTTATTGAGTTCAGATTTGATTTGATTTTCTAGATTAGGATGGATCTTTCTCAGCTTTTGTTGGACAGGTTTTTCATCATTGATCATTGGGATAGTATGTTGGATGATAGAAGTGTCATAAGTTTTGAGTTCATCGTAGTTCCAAGCAAAGACACTTTTATATTGTTTCAAAAGACGAACATATGCTAACTTTTCTTCAGGAGCTAGGACAAGGCCTAAGTTGATATTCTGTGGTTTGGCATCAGTTCCTAGATTTACTAATTCATAATTCAAAGTTGAACTTTGCAGTTTTGAATTGGTAGATCTTTTAAATTGATCTTTCAAATCATAAAGGTCTTCTAACTTGACTACTGATTTGGGCATAGCATTATTAGTGCTATCTTGGAGCAATTGTTTGTCATGTTGGTCTTCATCAATTATTTGATTGGTATAAGATCCTTCAGATGTGAGAAAATTTACAATATCAGGATCATCATTGAAATTCCTCCAATTGGTAACGTTATCAGGAATCGAGGGTCTAAAAATTAATTCAATTGAAAACCGATCAGGACTAAAGTCTTCTGCAGGAATGAGCTTGGAAGCTACATTAGCTAGGAGGTCTGAACTAGCACTCTGAATTATGGGAATTGATGAAATATTAAATGCTATAAAATGTTTAGTGAGATCTTGGACTAAATATTGATAATGCTTTAAATGACCTGATAAACAATGTATAGTATTGCGTACCTGTTTAATTACAATTTCTGAATCTCTGAAAACTTGTAGATATTTGATGTCCTTGAACTAAAGCCTCATATTCTGCGATGTTATTAGTGCAATCGAATTCGAGTCTGCAAGTTAGCATAATTTTGTTTCCCTATGGACTAACCAATACGCATCCTGCTCCTGCTCCTTCATCAGACTTAGAACCATCAAAAAATAATTTCCAAAATAAAGATTTATTTACAGGGGTATCTACAAAATTAATACATTTAGAACTATCTGTTTGAGAAAAAATTTCTGTTTGAGATAGAATAGAATGTTCTAAATAAGGTGAAGTATGAGCATTAAAATTTCCTAAGAAAGAATCAACTGAGTAATTGCCAATGATATTACTGTTGTATGCAACTGGTTCATTCTCTCCTTCCAGTTCTGTTACTATGTATTTTTGATGTTTTTCTCATTCAACCTTTATCTGATTTGGTTTACCGTTGTAAGGAGGCCACATATACAACCAATTAGTTGCGAAATATCCATGAAGTTTTTCTGACCAATCTCTGCTAAGAATTAAGCCATAAAATTCTGGAATATCTGTAACTAAAATATCAATGACTTGACATACCTTTGGATTAGATGACAGCCTTATGGTAACCTGATTTAATTCGGCAATCACTTCCACTTGCGATCGATCAAGTTGGACTATGTGCACAGAAGATTTTTGTGGTTGAATGTTCAGCTTTGCACATATTTATTTTGGTAGAATATTAGATGAAGCTCCAGAATCTACTAAACAATTATGCAAATTTTTATTGAAAACTTCATAAGTAAGAAGAAATGGAGGAGTATGAGATCTCGACCTTCCTCCAATTAAAGCGATATTTTCTCGATCAACTTTACTGATCGCATTAGCTGGAGGTATCCCATCTCGTTGGAAGCTTGAGAAATTACAGGATCAGGCAAAGATTTTTCTGGTACAGTATGTAATTCTTTCAAAAGTACCTTTTGCTGGTGCTTTAACTTTCTCAATTCATAAAAAGTGATGTTAGCCCTAGTCTTCTTCATGTCTTCTATGATATTATACTCCATTTCATCTGGAACAATCAGTGTTCTTGATGGAGTTGATGAATCTGTCTGGACTGGGCTAGTTTGAATTGCTTTAGATGTCATTTTCTTGGGTGCAACTTTATCTTTATTCAATGAGCTTGCGCTCTTTGACTTAGGAGTAGATTGAGGAGGATCAAGTTGATTTCTACTTCGAGTGCTAATCGGGGATGCTTCTTGATCTTCCTCATCTGGAAGGATGAAATCCCACATACCTTGTACTTCTACAACTTCTTCTTCATCATTAGTTTCTTCAGTAGCAGTTTCCTCTTCTTCTTCTTCTGATTCAACATTAGTTATAGCATTTGGTGGCTTTGGATCAGTTGAAGGGTTTCTTCTAAAAGGCTTAAAATATTTTTTAGAAGATGTTTCTGCCACTTGTTTTTTAATGTCAACCATTTCGTTAGACATGGTTTTCAAAACTTTTTGCAGTCCTTCTAAATCAAATGGGTCTTTTGATTGCTTTTTCTTGGGATCTTCCTTAAAAGTGACTTTATTGGATTTTCGTTCTTCTATCGCATTTTTCTTGTCTAAAGCAATGATACGTTTCTCTACTGCTATTGCCTCCTTCATGTTTTCTGCTAAAGTTGGTTTGTTAGCCCTATCAACAAATATTTCTATGTTTGATGGTAAAGCAGAAATGTACCATTCACTTCGCACCTCTTCGCTAGGCTTGGAAGCAGTAGGAATTTTGTTTAACAATTTATTGAAACGTGAATTGAAATCTTTGACAAGTTCTTTTGAGTCAGCTCTAAGATTAGATAGATCATTGATCAATGTTGCTGTAGACCTGTCATCACCAAATTTAGTCAAAAATTGATCTTGAAAGATATCGCAAGTAGTGATGGATCCAGATGGTAATGAAAAATACCATGACCCAGCTGCTCATTGTAAGGTATAGGGAAAAATTCTGACGACAACATCTTCATTAGTAACTCCATTGAGATTTATGGACATCATAGAAATTTTTATATGTTTTTCTGCTAGCATGCTTGCTTCAGGATTAAAATTAGGTAGCCATTTTTCAGGATAGGCTGGTAATTGACTCAAGCGTGTAGGCATTAAGACTGCCCCTGGATTATTCCATGGAATTTGGGCTATTGCTGAACTACTAACAGAGGAAAATGCAGAAGATGATATCTATGATGAAGATATTACAATTACAGATGATTGAGAAGGTGATGTGGAAGTTCCAGTGGAGTGAGGGATAATAGTATGAAGTGGAGGGGTGGACGGTTGACTTTGTAGTGAAGAGGTTGAAATGGACGATGATGAGGAAAGAGTCTGGCTTTCAGACCCTTTAGGTGATTTCCTAGCTCTCTTCCTTGTAGGTAGAGGTAAATCGGTTGGCTGAATACCAAGCTTATCACTCTGTAATCTGGTAAGAGGATGAGCAGAATTATATTGCGAAGTTACACTGCCTTGAGATTTATCAGATTTTTGAGGTGATATTGAGAATCGCTGAAGTTTATGAATCAAAGATTCAACTTCAGGAGGTTAAATAGCAGTTTCTTTTGGAAATTCATGGTTTGTAGCAGTGTCTGTTGTTCTATTGACTTTTGGCTCTAGATTTACAATTTCTAAGTGCGATGGAGAAGTCGGGGGAGATCGTGAGGGTGATTTACTCTCAGAATGGTGTTTAGATTTAGATTTACTTGCCATTCATAGTTCTTGGCCCTCCTTATAGCGTCAAATATGTTGAAGCCCCGAAAATCGGGTCTACAACAAGGGGGATACCCACCCGGTCCGGACCTTGGTTAGCAGCTCCTTTTCCGTTTGGTGTAGTGGGTCCGACTGGGGATAATGGGACCAGTTTCCCAATATGTGTGTGTGTGTGTGTTGAGAATAGATATTTTCTAAAAAGGTTCCTAAGTGAAATTCTTTTATTCTATTTCTAATCTAATCATATGCAAATTTTATTCTAATTTAAACGGAAATATCTAATTCTAAACTAAACCAGGGATAGGATCTTGTTTATGTGATCTAAAATGATTTCGAATAACAACTGGTAATAAAGATCATTCAATTGCTATAAGAAAAGAATTCAATAAAGATAAACCATTTCATATAAAAAGTTAGATGAAACAGTTGTGAAAAACATATCGCATAATAAGCTATTTATACATTAAGCATAAACAAATAGTCATCACCGTACAAAAGTGCCAAATGATAACTGAAGCATTCAAGCATCAATATATAAATAAATGAACATAAATATCACTTTTAACACAGAAGAAGAAAAAGTTAAGAGATAAAAGTACCATTTATAACTGGTTCTACTCATGAGCTAGAAGCAATAATGATAAATCCAACATCTACTAAGAGTACAAAAATGCAACATCAGTAGCAGATATTAGACAAAGATATCAATAAATATCGTTCCATTCATTCATCAAAACCTCCTCTGAGGGTGCAGAAGTGCATGTTCTGAGGATAAGTTTTTGACAAATTTCTGGACCCTTCTCTAAATGCATGAGAAGGGTTTAAATACTACTAGCTAAATCTAATTATAGTTTATTACAAAAATTTAGGATTTGGTTTAAATGATCGTCCTTTTTCTAGGGAAAAATAAAGTAAAATTAAAAACTAAATCTAAAATTAAAACTATTGACTAACTACTTATGAACTTGGTCTTTGAATTCGCAAGCATTCAACATTGAGTTGAGCAGAGGTGGCCGACCAACTTCAAATTTCAACTGCCCCGAAAAGACAGAATCGGCAAGTGTAGGCGTGATCTTCTCAGCAGAATTAATAATGCAATTAAGAGTGCTACATTGACTGTGTGGTTTTACTAGATATGTCTAGTAAGAATCCCAATTTAATCTTGTCAATCCTTGAATTGATTTTGCTTTTTCTTCCGCCTTTTGTTTCCATTCTGTTTGTAATTGTTGTGCTTGTGTTAAATATCTTGAAACAGTTTCTGAAATCAAATTAGCCTTGTGCAAATTTTCATTTACACAATCAGTAATATGGCCTGCTGTTGTAGCTGACTCCTCTGTCGCTTTTTCTGCTTCTCTGATCTGTGTATCCCAATTATTGAAAAGTATTTCTTTATGACTGTCATTGATAATTGGTGCTCCAGCTCTTTTTCCTTCCTCTGTCTTATGCCATACCAAATAATTAGTAACTCTTTCATTAATTAAATCATAATCATGTCATAATTCTACAACATGATTAGTGATTTTGTCACTTTCTTGACAAAAAGAGTTCCATTGTGAAATCTTCTGGCATAATGTATCTTGTTGTTGCAGTAGTTGATTGTTCAAAGAAAAAGATTCTGAGATAAATTATGGAAGCTTGGGGTCACCTTTGTGCTCCTCTTGGATAATCTGTATTTGTTTCTCTTTATCAGCCAAGCTTTTCTGATACCCAATCTTCATTTCATGAAACTATTGCTGTAACTTTTCAAATTTCATCTGTGCTTCACTGTTGGCATGTGCTTGCTGCAATTGTTGTTGCAGAACAAGTATCTGATCTTCTTTTTCATTTAATAACAGCTTTACCTCAGATGCTTTGTCAATAGTCGCGGAGGCATAAGCTCCTGTAATCTGAGATAGCTTAGTAAGATTATCATTTGGGTCTGTAGTAGGGTCTTTCCATAAGACATCTAATTGTTCTGCATCAGTAGAGATTCCACTCTCTAATTTTCTCTTTTTCCTTTGCTTTCTTACTACTGCCTTATACTGTGGGCTGTAAAATACATCCAAAGGAGGAATGTCCTCTATATTAAGTACAATTTCAGAAGAGGGAGTGATGGGTATATTTTCAGTTTCTGTGACATTGCCACTTATTCCCGTGCTTAAACCCTTTGTCTGTATAGGGGTTTGTGTATTCTATCCTTCAACATTAAGAAATTCATTAAACGTTTCCCATTCTTTATCTAACTGAGTGCTAGTATATGGTTGATGTATAATGAGAGGTGGAAGATTCAACTGTGGAGTAGTTGAAGTATGTAATTGTGAGATCTCTTTTGGCTGAGCTGTATCCTTGACTGAGCCTTCACTTTTATCCTGATCAGATTTTTTAGAATTTTCAGAAACTTCTTTGTCAGACTTCGACTTAGACCTTTCTGAATCTGAGCTGCCACTAAGACTGACGCTAAGAGCTGGTTCCCTTGTGGGTTCCAAGCGTAAATTATCCAAAGGAATAGTGGTCAATCTTCTTTCTATGTATACTTTAAACTCTTGAAATTCTTCTGGGGAGAACCGTGCTTGAGCTAAATCCAAAATATCTTTGAATGAACATTTTTCCTGAAACATATCATCAAAAAGATCTTCTTCTCCAGAGAATACTCTTACTTTGACTGCGGTGGTGAAATCCTTGACAACATCATATGGGTCAAATAGCCTTCTAGAAAACTTGAACAATTGTAAGCATGTAATATTGCTTACTTCCTTAAACGCGTGACCAATATCAGATAATGAGAATGTTCCGCAAGAAACATGAAATTGTGGCTAGATGGCCTTCTTCTTATCCTTTAATTCTTTTGTTAAACCTCCTTCGCCACAGGTCTGATATGCAATTTCCCGAGCTACAAGTTTATCCGAAACATACAGGGGTAAAACATGAGGGGAAGTAGAACTCCCAAAAACCCTAACATAGGTAAACAACTCTTCTCCAAACCATCTTGCGACAGGGAGAATGTAGACTTCTGCTTCCGGGGAAAACTTTGGAGCATCCTTATTATACAACTTTCTATGCAGAGGCAACATTATGCCATGGAAAATCTTGTAAAAATGAGGAACGAATCTTGATTCCCACAGTTCTTTGTGATATACATGAATGGGCAAAGGATCTTGAATTGTCCATTTCCAACCCATTAAAGGGAACTTAGAAACAAAGCAAATTGAATCCATAATATAGGCAGACAGGTGAAAAGGAGGATAAATCCTCTGAGACACAATCCATTTAGACCGGTAATTGAAAATAACAGTGGATAAATTATCAGACAATATTTTGGCCCAGTCTACAATGGTGGCGTTAACAACAGCATTCAATAAGGGAAGCCATTCAGGAAAAATCTTATTAATACCAGGATTTCCAAAAAGCCTGCATAACATAGCAGCAGCAAAACAATATGGAGAGGTGAGTGAACCAGTACTGTACATACCGTGTTTATCTTTCTTCAATGGTTCATCTCTTCTGGTCCATTCTTTAGTGCATTCTGCCAAATTGGCATTTTCCTTGGCAAATTTCTCCATAAATTGTTTGTTGTAAGTTGCCTGAGGCTCCGGAAAATGATACATAAGCCTCAAATCTTCTGGAGTAAATGACCCAATGACCTCTTGTCCTTGAGTTCTGAATTTTCTGTCCGAAATGTCAGTGGTATCCAACACCCATTTGATCATGTCTGTATATCGGAGAATTCTGGGCCTTGCTGCAATCCAGTGCAAAAAAGAACAAGCTAGCTCTGTAAGAGATGCTTCGTAAGAATTACTTGAACCCGCGGTAGCCGCAACCTCCATTACTCTTGGGTTTTCTTCTTCAAGCAAATTGAACATACCCTCCCAGGTGGTGATAGCAGCGTCCTTGTTGCAAGCAGTGTCTGCGTATAAGGAATCCATCTCTTTATTTTCAGAATTCAAAGCTTTCTCTTTCTTTCCAAAACTCGAAACTTTCTCTTTCTTTCCCATAATGCTCTGAGTCTCGCTTTGTATAGTCTCTTGTTCTTCGCGCCTGCGGTTTTACGAATTAAGTGAGAGTAATGATATGAGAAAGGTGACAGGATAGTTTTAAATGCTGAAGGCATTTGAAATCTATTATTAATCATGAAATAACCCTTCGATCAAAACAAAATCCTTTTATATTAATAATTGACAATCCATTCATAACTTGACATTAAGGCGCATAACGGGTCTCGATTTACGAAAATATTTTCTTCGTACAACGAGCTTCAAGAATCTGTGATAGTGCGATCTGTGATTTTCTCTGCAATATCGCAAAATTGCAGTATCGCAAATCACAGTTTTCATAAATTCAAGTCATCGTAAAATTGCAACTTTCATATCATCGCAATATCGCAAATCGTAACTTGTAACATCACGAAATCACGATATCACAATATCACAATATCGCAAAATTGCAATATCGGAAAATATAATATATGAATAATATCCTTTAATATGTTTTCTGCGATATGTGACTTGCGATAAACGTTTTAGTGTGATGTCATTGGATCGCGGTATCGCAATTTTGAAGATTCTGTTTTTCTCAACATATATTCTACTTTTTTGCGATGAATGCGATGTTTCCTTCAAAGAGAGATTTTATTCTAATCTATCTTAAGTTTGCTTAAAGATTTTCCAAATAAATTTCTTTAAGTCCATGATAGTAAGTTTTATTGAAACTAAAAACAAACATCAATTTTTTTTTTTGGATTTTAAACGAAGGGTCCCCACTTATTTAGTATTATTACTAATACTAAATAAGAAAGGGGGGTTGTTGCTGGCCACAACAGGTTACACTTGAGCTTTGTCCGAACCACAGATAATGGGGCCAAGTAATTTCCGTGTCAGGTACCAGGGTAGCCCACCCCAATCACCCTATGTTCATCCCTAAAGTATGGCCACTATGCATACCTCAAATCAAAAACAGTACAAGGGGGATCACATTCGTGGACAACACGTTGTATGGGAAAAGCACCTGGATCCCTGATCTAATTTCAACATGTAATGTTCCAAATTTTGCAATAAAGTATTTGTAACATTAATCTTGGTTTTATTTTAATAAAAGGAATAAAATGGGTGAGGGAACCCATGTAGAAATCTGATAAACACTCCTAAGGTGAAAAAGTCACTTAAGTGACTTAAGATAGTAGCCCCAAGTGTGAAAAGGGCCAAAGGCAAGTGAGCTAGACCATGGTTGACCAAAGTCAACAACGTACCCTATGAGGGGAAGCTTGCACAAGAATATTGTATAGTTGGAATGTAGGGAAATTTGAAATGAGAGAAACCCTAATGTGAGTGGGGTCCATGCATACATTGCATAAAAGATGAAGGAGAGCCATTGTGGAGATCAATCTTTGGAGATAGAATTTGGAGGTTGAAGCTCTCTTCAATTTGGTGCTTCTTAGCACAAGAGGGATTCCTATTTAGGGATGCCCTTCTCTTTGATGGGAGGCCATGGAGAGATTGTTATTCTTATTCCTCACATCATGGCTTGAGGCCAAAGCAGTCATCTACAACTACTGTGTTATTCTTGTAGCAAGAGAACGCTGGAGTTGCTGGTGTTGCAGTGAGGGACCTTCATCATCTCACTTCCAAAGTTGTTCTGTAGAGAAGAGGCCATCTCTTTCTCTAGGAGATCAGCAAAGGATATCCCAAAGCTTCTATTGCAGATTTTGGCATTGGGCCATATGTCTTCTCTCATGCCCAGTGCAGTCTCCTTCCCTTACAACGTTATCTTCAGAGGTAGCTTGCACAAGGGATTCATTTTGTGCACTAGTGAGTGAAATCTTCAGTAAGGGGACCAACCCCTTCACTTCGGAGATCATTGGAGGAGGTATCATTGTTTATTTCAGCATCTACTTCCTTCTCCATTTTTCTATTATTATTGAGTTGCAGCAGCTACACTACAACTCCGACATTTATCTATTTTATGTATTTTATCCAATCCCTTGGAGGATTGAGGTAATAATGTTTTCTAGGGTTGAGATATTTCTCCCCTATATTTATTTGAGCTCATAATGTCATATAATTTCATGTATATCAGTTTGTGATCATTTTCCCTCATAGACTGTGCAGTTATAGAGTAGCTGTGTTTATGCAGCAATGTATTCTCTTGTTTATGTACATTTTCCTTAGAGGTTGATTTGCAGTCACCTTGAGAGGTCTTTTCCTCAAGGATCTTGTATAATATTTGCTACTACACATTATGTATTATATTTGTACTCTTCTGTCATTATATGATGCATTCTTCACTGTTGTTCATATTGGAGGTTTAATACTGCTAAAGGGTTTCTCATTGAGCATTATTTCAGTATACTTGTTGGTGGGAGATCTGAATAACCTGCTTAGGGTTATTTCTTTGAGCTTATATTCTGTAGGGAGTTGGTATTAAATATGTTCCAAGGCATCCCAACATTGGATTGCCTTATTTTCACATGGGCTTCCTTATACAGTGTCCTCATGGACAGCTGTTGCAGAAATTCCTTGAAGGGAATTATTAGCTCTTGACAAGTTCTATTGGCAGAGTCTCCTAGTAGGCCAGGTAGCCTCTGGATCTCATTCTTCCTTGTGAATATGACATATTTAGTAAATTCCCCAATAGTCAATCTCTGAAATAGTTCAGTGTTGATTGTTAATACTCCCGGAGGTGGAAAAATAGGAATATCTCAAGATATTCCCGACATTGCAGAAATTTCCCCATTTGGGACATTACAGTGGTATCAGAGCTTCAAACTTGGCTCAGACTATGAATTTCAAATTTCAAAGAAGAAGAGGCCAGAATGATGCAGAGGATGAGATTGATGTCATCAGTTTTGGGTCCAGCAAGTACCTCTCCAAGGAGGTTGAGGAGATAGAAGAAGGAGAAGAGGAAGGACCATGCACTTCCTATTCTCATAGAGAAGCAAAGTAGAAGCATGGAGAACACATGGAATTTGAATTATAAGTGAGTGTCTTGCTAAATATGGATCAAAATCTAGATTCTTCCAAGAAACTCTATCTTTTCACACTTGTTCAGAAGGAAGAGGAAAGAACTTGGTGGTTCATCCATGGGAGGCATGCAAGGGTTTCTACTCTTGCTGATTTTTCTTATATCTTGATCAGAAGATTTGGCCAAAGGAGGGAGGAGCCCTCACCACCAAAGGCACATGCCAGCACTGTTACATTCATGGAGGAGCAGCCTCCACCTTCAACTATTGAGGCAGCTAGCACACTTGAGGAAGAGACTCTTGCAACAACACAAGATTCTTCCAAATATCTCCAAGGTATGCATGAGTTTGCATCTATCATGGAGGATTGTACATTATTGCATGCTGATTTTCTTGAGGAAGGTACTTTCACTGCGCTGTGCTATTATTCTCAGACACCCTTGATGAGTCATGCACCACACATGAGGTTGGGGTTTGAGTCATGGACCATGGAGGAGATTGCATTTCAATGTCCCATGAAATGAAAAATGAGAAATCTGTTTTGGGACAATGGTAGCTCTTGTGAAAGAGGTACCAAGTGGCAGGATACTTACACTAGAGAGCAGAGCCTTATGGATGGAGTGTGCCCAGCGGAAATGTGGAGGATGCATAACCCACAGGTCCCAAGATCATTTCACAATTGTTGCTCTTGATGGACAAAGAGGAGAGCATGGGTGCATCATGATGGGATGGTATTTCTCTTACCACTCATTATGTTACCATTTTAGATTGAGCATGGTGGAAGTATGGGGAGGAGCAGTAGTACTCTTGTTGCTCAGATTTTGTTTGCATGTTGCGGGAGCAAGAGGAGGCACTAGCATAGTGAAAGAGGATTTCTCTTTGATCTTGGATGCCAAGCAACATCTTCTTCATGGGAGGAGCTCTACATTTGTAGAAACATGATGGAAGGATTCTTTGACAAGATTCATGTCAAAGATGGGAGCTTTGAGATGACAGTGGCCCTACTCCAAAGGCCAGCAACGCTGTCACTTGAGAGCTTGAGTTACTTGTTGGAGTGTCTTCCAAACCACTTCATGAGTAATGTACTTTGGAGGAATGTCGGTGATGAGAATGAAGGAGTAATGGAGGAGAGCACTCCTTACCACATTTTGACTCTCTTGGCTTGGTTGCACAAGCACAAGAAGAAAGGTCTACAAGCAGAAATTTTGGGTTCTCTTTTCATGCATGCTACTGCATATTATTCAGTGATGGAGGAATCCACTTGGGAGGGCATCCTAGTGGAGGTATATTAGCTTATGAGTAGATGCATAGCCCAAGAGATGAAGAGAGGATTGGCACAACCACTTCCCTACCATGTTGCAGTAAGGGAAAACTTTCACTTGAGCCACTTTCAGCTCAAAGACCAAAGTGCATGATGAGGGAGGTAACCATTTGTTTTATGTCTTATGCTCTCTTATTCTTATGACCAGCATGTTATATCAAGGAGGATCCTTCCTTCTTTCACATTGTGTTTTTTTGTACTTATAGTTCATTACAACAATATTATGGCTATTTCAGCAGTGGTTTGTGGGGGAAAGCCACATAGTTTTGGTGTGCACCTTTGGCACCAAATTTTGTTTTCATGATCACATCTTGTAGGATGGATGTGGCAGCAAACAAGTGGCTACAAAGACACTTGTTGCATCATATATTGAGGCAGGAAAATAATGCCCTGCGCTGGTTCCATGCATGGGACCAAATTTCACCTTCTTGCTCTCATAAGTTTATGCTTCCATATGTTTCTGGTGGAACGTTGTTCAGAGGAAGCACTGTTTTGAAGGAGGGAAATAAATGGAAGATTCCCATTGGGAGTATGATTCTCCCTAATTTTCATGTTGCATGTTTCAAGAGGAACAATGGGCAGCCCATGATTGCCAAAATTCCTCTCTTTCCTTCATGTGGGAGGAGCTATTTGGAGAGTTGAATTTTTGGAGGAGGCACTTCATGGTTTTATGTTTGATGGGGTGGCTTGGGTCTCTTTTGAAGACCATTTCATTTCAGCCATATATCAGCAACAGCCCCATATGTATCTTGAGGAGGGAGAGACTCATTGGGTGGGTGTGCCCTTTGGGAAAGAAGGCCTCCATTCTTTTTGCAGCACATGCTCCAAGGGGGAGTATGGAAGATGATATGGTCACCATGTGCAGCCATGTGTTTTTCCATGAGGTGAACCATATGATTGTTTGGATTCCATATGTGGATGAATTCCAAATCATCACATATGAGATGATTTGGGCCAGCTTGATTTGCAGCGTTGGAGGAGAGGTCCTCGAGGATCTAGACTTCGTCTTGCCTCTTGAAGGAAACACTATTGCAGCCCAAGTTCAACTATCACTCCACATTCACCATAAGTGGAGAAGGGGACAACATGGGGTAGGCTATGAAGCTTACCAAGTTCAGAAATTCAGCCCACCTATTTCTCATAAGCACAAGGTGGAGGAGTACTTTCAAGAGTTGCCTAGTTGGAAGGTGAATCATTTTTATTGGTTGATTGCCTGAGGGATGGAGGATTTACATGAGGCTATTTCAGATTCCATGCCTTGGGTAGAAAATTTTTTCAGTTCATCCTTTCTCTTGCTTGAGGACAGGCAAGTTTTGGGAGGGGAGGACTGTAATGTTCCAAATTTTGCAATAAATTATTTGGAACATTAATCTTGCTTTATTTTAATAAAAGGAATAAAATGGGTGAGGGAACCCATGTAGCAATCTAATAAACACTCCTAAGGTGCAAAAAGTCACTTAAGTGGCTTAAGATAGCAGCCCCAAGTGTGAAAAGGGCCAAAGGCAAGTGAGCTAGACCATGGTTGACCAAAGTCAACAACGTACCCTATGAGGGGAAGCTTGCACAAGAATATTGTATAGTTGGAGTGTAGGGAAATTTGAAATGAGAGAAACCCTAATGTGAGTGGGGTCCATGCATACATTGCATAAAATATGAAGGAGAGCCATTGTGGAGATCATTATTTGGAGATATAATTTGGAGGTTGAAGCTCTCTTCAACTTGGTGCTGCTTAGCACAAGAGGGATTCCTGTTTAGGAATGCCATTCTCTTCCATGGGAGGCCATGGAGAGATTGTTCTTCATCTTCCTCACATCATGGCTTGAGGCCAAAGCAGTCATCTACAACTACTATGTTATTCTTGCAGCAAGAGAACATTGGAGTTGCAGTGAAGGACCTTCATCATCTCACTTCCATAGTTGTTCTGTAGAGGAGAGGCCATCTCTTTCTCTAGGAGATCAGCAAAGGAGATCTCGGAACTTCTATTGTAGATTTTGGCATTGGGCCATATGTCTTGTCTCATGCCCATCACAGTATCCTTCCCTTACAGCGTTATCTTCAGAGGTGGCTTGCTCAAGGGATTCATTTTGTGCACTAGTGAGTGCAATCTTCAGTAAGGGGACCAGCCCCTTCACTTTGGAGATCATTGGAGGAGGTATCATTGTTTATTGCAACATCTACTTCCTTCTCCATTTTTGTATTATTATTGAGTTGCAGCAGCTACACTGCAACTCTGGAATTTATCTATTTTATGTATTTTAGCCAATCCCTCGGAGGATTGAGGTAATAATGTTTTCTAGGGTTGAGATATTTCTCCCCTATCTTTATTTGAGCTCATAATGTCATATAATTTCATGCATATCAGTTTGCAGTCATTTTCCCTCATAGATTGCGCAATTATAGAGTAGTTGGGTTTATGCAGTAGTGTATTCTCTTATTTATGTACATTTTCCATAGAGGCTGATTTGCACTCACCTTGAGAGGTCTTTTCCTCAAGGATATTGTATAATATTTTCTGCTACACATTATGTATCAGATTTGTACTCTTCTGTCATTATATGATGCATTCTTCATTGCTGTTCATATTGGAGGTTTAAAACTGCTGAAGGGTTTCTCATTGAGCATTATTTCAGTATACTTGTTGGTGGGAGATCTGAATAACCTGCTTAGGGTTATTTCTTTGAGCTTATATTATGTAGGGAGTTGGTATCATATATGTTCCAAGGCATCCCAGCATTGGATCTCCTTATTTTCACATGGGCTTCCTTATACAGCGTCCTCATGGACAACTATTGCAGAAATTCCTTGAAGGGAATTATTAGCTCTTGACAAGTTCTATTGGCAAAGTCTGCTAGTGGTCCAGGTAGCCTCTAGATCTCATTCTTCCTTGTGAAGATGACATATCTAGTAAATTCCCCAACAGTAAATCTCTGAAATAGTTCAGTGTTGATTGTTAATACTCCCGGAGGTGGAGAAATAGGAATATCTCAAGATATTCCCGACATTGCAGAAGTTTCCCCATTTGGGACATTACACAACATCCATGAAGGGAAACCCAATTAATAGAATTCCCACTAGATATGTGATCGAAGGTGGGATACCTTCTCACACACATAAATTTTGTCTCGTGTTTAACTTCTTTGTGAGGGGAGCGGTCCCGATAATATGAGTGCAACAATATTTTCACTCTTTAATAACACTAGTCTCAAGTTTTGCGATCTTTGGCATTTTTCTCACTCCACCTATCCCAAGATCCTAACTCTAACTAACATTTGTGTAATCTCAGAAAAAATTTATTGGTTGACTTTATTAAGTGCTTAATTTTAGTCTACTTGCATTTAAGTCTCTAGAGGGGGATTGGACATATGAAATTTATGCGACTCTGACACAAAACATGCATAAAATTCTTTTCAATTTAGCTCAATGAAAGAGTTACTGTACAAGGAGAAATTAATTTATAAATACATGTAACAAAACATATCCAATAATGCAGTTTAGCCTATGAAAGAAATAGATACCAATGCTCTCTAACAACTATTTAACCCAATATTTTATAGAATATAATCAGTTATATAAAAAAAACTAAAAATGATTTTTTTTTCTTTTTTCTCTTTCAGAAAGTAAATGTAGCTAGGTTAACCTTTTAAAAGAAAAAATAGTATGCCAAAAAGAAACCAAGCACAAATATTTAGTTTCAAAAACCAATTTGACAACCAACAATCCAATAGCTAAGGAAATCCTAATAGCAGGTGAAATAACAAGGTTTTGGCTGAGTAACGCTCTCTAGAAGATAGTACATTGCGTTAAAATCTTGACTAACACATTTTTCACATGTATGATCAATTTTAAACACTTTTGGGTGCACATAGGGGGAATTATATAGAGGTTAGATTGAAAAATAGGGTCAAGTAAGGCCTGATCTAAAAATTGTGAGCAACTGAGATGGTTGTAGAACACACCAAATAGTCAGAAAGGGATGTGCGTAGAACGGGAAGTGATAGAAGGAAAGAACCATGAATTCAAAATTATAACCAGGAACTAAGGATTAGTCCCTAGCGGAGTCGCCAATTCTGGTTAGGGGGAAAATGCATAGGTGGTAGCTGGAGTAAAATCCCTCTCAAGCCTTCCCAGGACCCAAGGCAAAATTAGTTGCAACATTTACAAAGACAATATATGCATGTTCATATTAGTGTTTGATTGACAATATGAAATAGAGAAGGATTACCTCGATGTGTAGTGCCGATCTTTTGGAGAGCTCAAGGTAGTGTGGTGGATGTTCGCCTCACTAGCTCCAAGTCCGAATCCTGCAAGCAAACAATGAAACTAGTAATCTTCACAATGTTATCACAATAAAAAATCAAAGACAAGCATATAATCAAACATGAAATAATATAAGTCTATACCACTTATAACACATATCTTACACAAATAATGAAATATATGCATTCATAAGAGATCAAGTGGACAAAATAGAGGCAGTTCTATTATATTGAATGAAGGAGGATTACAACCATCAGCTTGGTCAAGCCTCCCTCAGTCCTTCAACTCCAAGCTCTCTCTCTTCAATATCCTAGAGTGAAATTTTTAGGAAAATAGCTCTCAATGAACTATTCCAACAATGAAACCTCACAGTAAGAAAAGTTCGTTCCTTACAAAATCAACCTTTCGACCCTTGAAAATGAGCCCTTGCCTCCAATTTATAGGAGTTTGGGAGGACAAAACTTGCCATTCTTCTCCATTAGTTTGATTAGGAAAAAATCCATGGCGTTTCCATAATTTTATAGTTTTTTCCCTCTTTGGATGCTTAGTTAGTTTTAGCAATGCCTAATCAGAGGTCTGCACTGCAGGTTTCCAGCTTTTTGGACAGACTCTTTGAGAAAAAGCTGAAAAGTCAGTCAGTTAATTCAGAATTTTCCCCTCTTTATTCATGCAACACGAGTAATGCGACCCTTTAGGCAAAACATGATGTTAACCTAGGCACCAACTCTCCCTACGTGAAGCACAGAAGCGTTATAACTTCGCCTCACAGTTTCTATGGTGCATTAGCATGGAAAAATATGTCTCTGTCTTGGTCAATTTCTTCCATTCATGTGTCTTTCTCCTCTGAGATGATGAGGAGGTCATTTGTAGTATAACATGTACCTCAAGAATCCATCCATGAAGGACAAGGCCTCATGACTGGTGCAAGAATCAATGACTTGGTAGATGAAGGGAGTGGGGTAGTTGTCTTTGAGACAAGCTTTGTTAGGTCTTGAAAATTAGTATAGACTCGAATGATGCCCTGTTTCTTCATGACGAGTATCTGGTTAGAAACCAAAGATGTGTAAGTGATTCGGTAGACGAATCCAACTTTATAAAGCTTGTCTATCTCTTGCTTGATCACTTCTGCTTTAGATGGTTGAAACTGACGTTGTTTTTGGCGGACGAGTGATACGTCAAGCCATGTGTCAATGTGATGCTCCACGATAGTGGGGCTTAACCCTAGAATTTTTGAATAATCCCAAGCGAAGATCCTTAGGGTAATTTTGAGGTCTAAAATGGGTCTCCTAAGGAAATTATTAAATAATAGTAGAAAAAAAAATTGATTACAACATCAAATTTTAGAGGGAAAAAGAAAAAACTATTTTTTCAACTCGTATTTTCAACTTATCTCCTTATGGGTTTACTAAAATTTTGAGCGGAAAGACTCATTGGATGCATAATTTTATTACTCATCCAAGGAGTACCCGTTTTGCATACTTTTGATGGACCCTGCTACAAGAAAAATTAGAAATACATGAAAAACATGATTGCAATCACGTTTTTAATGTAGTTTTCATTTTTCATGTAGCATGGTCCATATAAAGTATGAAACATGGGTAGTAATTAGATGAGAAATTAAATTTTGCATCTGATGAGTTCTCCCGCTCAAAATTTGAGTAAAACCTTAGGGAGCTAAGTTGAAAATACGAGTTGAAAAAGTAGTTTTATTATTTTATTATTTTTTAATATTTTTACATTTTTACTCCAAAAATGGTGAACCATACCCCATGGTTGACATAATCATCTTAAATCCTATTGGTTCTTATAAATTTTATTTTGGTTGTACATTTTTCTTAGGAGGCCCATTTTAGACCTCAAAATTCCCCAAATGACTTCTTCTGGGGAGCATGCTGCCCCAAATGAGATTTATTCGGTTTTTCCTGGCTGTTGGTTTGAGGGGTCTTGATTTGTTTGCTTAAGGGGTCCTAACCTAGGTTCATAGTTTTTGGAGAAACCAATAAACCCTCCAACTACTGGCCCTTTCGGAAATGACCTGCTTGTGTAGATCAAAGTCTCACCTAAAGTAGTATTGGGGGGGGGGGGGGGGTGCTGGAACCAGGCTTCCGCACCGTGAGGGGAAAAACAATGAAGTGGCCCTAATAAAATCGAATACGGATTTGTATTAATCATAATATATGCATGCAATAGAATAAGGTAGAATCATAGAATGTGCACAACCCTTAACAGAATAAGACATAGTCGCAAATTGCTTGAGCGCAGAGAAAGCATACAGAACTAGATCCAGATCTAAACAATGTGCATTTACTTAAGAGGATTTATAAAAAATCAATACGCATACATAACCATAATATATATCTTGCGCAATGATCAATAAGAAACACAGAAATAGTTCTATCTTAACAGAAACAATAGATAAATAACTTGAAGAAATAACACAATAAGTTTGCCAAAATTTGTCCTTGTATTAATTCAGATCCTTTCAATACATATTAGACTTTCCCTTACACATAAACATTTTGCACACATAGCTAGGACCAGGTCTCTATGCACACAACTAGCAGGAGACTTTCAACCCAACCCAAAAAAAAACCCTTTTCAATGTATTATAGACACATAAACATCAAACAGTCTTAAGCCGAACTGAACTATTTTCCTTAGACTCAATCTATCTATTTATATTCTTCTTGTGTGTAGATACTATGGTCTCAAACCATTTTTTGAGGCCCACAATTTACCCTTAAACCCATTTACATCAAAATTAGGGACTTTGACCCACCCCAAAACCCCCTGACTCATTCATGTAGCGCACATATACAAAAATTATACAAAATTACATCAAAAAGTGTGCCCCATGGGACCCCACTCCAACACTGTTTTTTTCGAGATATTCACCTTAATGGTCAGTGAAATATTCGACATATTTCCTTCCTCAAATGCATCGATCACTGGGTAGGGTTCTTGAACCAATCTACGTTCCCTGACGGCAGGAAGTCTTTTGATTCAATAACATAAAAATCCTAGGTTTTTGTGCTGCTAGGCAAGAAAACTTTTTCTAGAAGAAAAATTGAGCGATGATGAATTGCATGCCATAGACAATATGGTCCCATCATGGCCTCTAATATATCCTAATCAGATTGAAACAAGATGTCTAAGGGGCATTTCTTTTGTGCGAGGCCATGGGGAATTGGTTCGGGCCTAACAGTGTTGGTCGACAGGAATGAATATAATTCTGTGGTTGATTCCATAGAACCAGATGAGGTTGACAGGGTGTAGACGAGGTGGGTCTGCACCATCAAAGGTACTACTACGGTTTTGGTATTTGCAGCGATATCAACACCAAGAAATGCTGAGTAGACAACATGATTCATGGTTCCCATGCATCATGAGATGAATCGTATATGGTGCTGTGTGTCGTCAACATTAAATGGTAGAAGAATTTCCACTATGTTTTTTTGTATTTTAGCCAGAGGATATTCATGCTCTCTGTTGGGCCATAATTGTGAATTACGGATAAATCACGCTTCCCTAGACAGGTGCTAGTCTAGAACAACAGGTGAAAGACTATACGACTATTTCTCCTAACTCAAAACATATATACAGAGAGGATTGGAGGCTTACTTGTTCAGTCGCTTCCAAATGGCTCCTTCCTTCTGTCTCTTTCGTTGCAAATTCAAATTCAAGCGGTTTGTGGGCTGAATGATTCCTGCAAGAAAGAACACTGAAACAACAGAAGATGCAATAATATAGATATCTATTCAAGCTAGTTAGCTAAATCAGTAAAGCATAAACCATACACTATTTCGAGAAATAACTCCCTAGAGGGTTGTTGGGTCAAAACCTCCACAGATCAGGGAATGCTACTCAGAAGGACTCACACACAACCACACTTAAATGCTAAAAACTAGATGACATCGATAGTAGAATTCACCCGTAGTCCTACGTTCGATGTAGATCCCGCGGGGTCCAAACCCCCAACAACCCTTCTTCCTCTTCAACCTGGAAAACAAGAAAGAACATGCACGGAAACCTAGTTGTACAACATATATTTCTCCTAAATGTTAGTGTAATCCATGTGAAACATTATATAAACAGTAATAAATGCTTAATAATCAATCTTTTCACATATGCAAATAGATATTAACACATAAGTTCAGGAACAAGATGGTTCTTCATTATTGCGAACAACATGTACAGTAATAAAAAGTGGAGAGATCACCTGAATCCTTCCACGATCTTCGAACAGACCGTCGTCCGGATCCGTCCCGCCCTTGCCTCGCTAGGATAATTTCAAGACTTGTGCACACGAGATGACATATAAATGGATGAACATCTCCAGGAAACAAGGGTTTCCTGTAAAAATCTGGGAAAGTGCAGGAGGCACAGGAAATCAGACTTGAATTGGGATTCCAACATAGTATAATATCTATAATTTCTCTCCCCCTTAGGCCATGCACATGAGGGGCTTTTATACTCCCTCAAAGTAGTTTCAATCAGCTAGAAACAGTTGGCCACGTGCTGGGGTGGTTGAACTACTGGAGTAACCATCAACCCAACCCGAAAATAGGGAATTTTTATATATTTTTTAATTATTTTAATCGCATACGCGGAAAAGTGTGTATGGACTCGCGTATACATGCGGAAAAGTCTGGGCATACTCGCGTATGGGATTTTTAACACTGTTTTTTATGAATTTTGTTCAAGTCAATGGGAATGGGTGCCCAAGGCCAAAGAGACAATCATGAATCACATGAGGGTGAAAATGATGTTGTAACATACACATCAACTAAGATCTTGCAATATGGAAAATCAAAGCCAATACAGATGCATATAGGGAAAAATAAGCATTACTATTTATTGATGATAGAAGGAGACGTTACAACCTAGTGACTGATTTGAAGTGACCTTCTAGAAACGTTCCCAAGCCTCATCAAAATATAAATCTCTCTAGCAGTAACTACACAAATCTAGCTCTTAATTGAAAATTCTCCAGCATTTCTCTACTCAAATTATTCCTCCTCAAGCACGTAGATCTGTGCTCAATTTATAGATGAACTGTAGGTTGTTTTGCAATCAATGAATTTTCAATAATAGGCAAGACATGTTTCCAGTCATGTATATGTCAAATGGACACTTGGATCCAAAGCTTGACACATGTGAACTCTTCTATAAGGCACTGGCTAAGTGGAGATTACGGAACAATGAGAATTTCGCTCCCAATGTGACCAACGCACCTATGAATGTTGGGAAGTGCTTTGTAGAGTAGCCTTAAATGGGGCTACCTGTATATGCAACACACTTAGGCCCCTTAGAGCCTGCGTTGGTGAGCTCTCATATGCTATATAATATGCTTCAAATCTTGGAAACCTTTGCTTGATGAAAGTCTTGCTTGATTTGTCTTGTTTCTTGTCTTAGGGCATGTAGCAATTGAGATGATAGGGGATGATAGACCCTTAATAATTGGTCCTAGATATGATTTCCAGTTAACCAGGTCATTGGGAATGGTGCCCAAATTGACCTATAGCACTCTCTTGGCTGCGTATGATGGGTACGGGTATCTTTATTTATTTGAAGTTTTTGTGGGAATCAGAGGTGACGAAATGTTCGTAACATAGGGAATTATTTTGTACCATGGTCATGGATCATGAAAATTTTGCATGGAGTAAAAGTACTCATAGATTATATGGTATGTGATCTAGTACTACTCATCATGTTAAATGATGATGATGATGGGGGATGGTTGCAAGAACACGCATTTCTGCCATCTCCTAGTCTTAGACCTTGTGTTATTTGGCTCTCTTGGGATTTTTTGTTCTAATGTTGATCTAGCCGCTCTTAAACTTCATAGGTATTGAAAATTGAATATGTGGTGAAATTGCGAACAAATTCGGCAGCGTGTGATCTTTAAGGTATGGGGGTGACCGTGTGAATACTGTTAGTGAACTTATTAAGCTCTTGAAATTGATTGAACACGTGGTCGTTTTTATCACATAGGGAATATGAGATGTTTGATTGGATTCTTACATTGTTGGGGCGAGGAGTTGCCTTTGTGTTCTTAGGTGGATAGTGACAACGGGGGTTAGGCCTTGTTTTTATCGGCTACCTATGTTGTGGTAACTTGAAACTGACTACGTTTGGATTATTGGTGAAGAATGAGCGCATGATGTTTAGAATTATTCAAAATAGGGGGACATAGAGAGCGTGTTGGTTATCTTAGCAAATTAGACAGGACTGATGCTCTTTTGTTTTCCAATCCCTTTGGAACACCAGGGTGATTGGGTACCATTTTCAGAATGATACTAAATCTGGGCACTGAGTGATTAAATGGTCACGTTAATCACACAATACGCATGCTAGGATTGGGCATGGAGGGGGGTTGGGGGTGGGAAGCTGTCCTTTTGGTGGATTCATCTCTTTAGATACACAAATAATGGACCTAGTTGCTTCATTCTCCCGGGTTGTGGAAATTTCTACGAAATATGAATCTGATCTATCGAAGTCAGCGAGATTAGTTATGGCCAGGCGTCATGAATCTAACACTAAACGAAATCAGGGAATGTACGGAAAATGGTGAAGATGGTGGTTATCTTGAAATATTTGACAAGAATATTGATTGGGTCATAACCCTATGAAGTACACCAGATTAACTGGGTACCACCTTTGAAACAACTCTAGAGCTACACATTGCGTGATCAAATGATCACGTTCGTCACATAATGTGAAAAGTTGGTCTTGAGGCTGAGGATGGTTATGGGGGAGAGGTGGTTTTTCTGGTGACCATATCTCTTCCAATATATATAAGATATTCCTTGTTTCTTCATTCATTTTAGTTGTAGTTATTTCCATGGATTATATGTTTGAGCTTGCTAAATCAGGATTTTCAGCGATGAAACGTCACATGAAATCAAAATTTGATAAGAGACGACAGAGCTTGGGACAACGACACAATGATGGTTGCTCTGATAGATGTGACATGTGTGTCTTCCGTGTCATGATAAGTTGCTTTGGGAAATGTGTGGTATTGGGTACCAACGATTGAAAGCCCTTAATTTGAGGCACTGTATGATCAAGTGATTAGGTTCATCACACAATGTGCAAACTGGGACATGCAGTGTGGCATCTGTTTGAATTATTTGAGATGTTGGGATGGATGAGTATGAGCATGATGAAGGTTCTTTTCGTATGTACAATATGGTTTGGGACCCATCTTCCTTGATTTGTACAGAAGTTGTAGAGGGGTCCCCTTGATTGGATTGTTCTAGGGCTTGTAATGCATCTCTATATCAAGGCATCTCCATGAAATGATGGGTGTAATTACCGAATTCATCACATATGGTGCACACATGGTTGGTGCGTAATTTCTTCCCTTTAATATTTGTGACCTTTAACTTTTTACGGGTGCCTGAGGTTGCGATATTTCTTTTGGTATGTAGACAAGGTTTTAACTCATCTAATTCTGGGAAAATGTTAGTATGATGGCCTACAATATCACACAATGCACAAGGTTGTAATGCCCTATCAATATTAGGGGTGTTGACTTTTTTCCCTTTCTTGTTATCCCTTGCGGTAGTACTCGTTGGTCTTGCTACAAGGGATTCTTTGGCTATTATGGCCTCTTGGGGGGTAATAGGAGTTATGCCTATAGGGGTAATACCCAAGCTTCCTAATGTAGTCGAGGGAGCCAAATAATAGACTGGTATTGTGAAAGCCATGTTTGGTAATCATGGAAAATTTTAGGGGCTAATATTCTTAGGAGGGCTAATTTTCCATGGTTTTTCCAAAAAAAGATTCACCAATTTCCATTTTTTATAAAAATGATTCGCCCAAATTTTACAATATAAAGTTATTTTACCTTAAAAATTGCCAACATTATATAGAGAGTAGATATAAAATCATTATAAATTTGAATAATTTTACAATACATCAACAAACATTTTATAGTTTTCATATTAGGGATTAGTGAGATTCACCAATGTTTTAAACTTCAAGATAATTTTCGATCCTTAAAATTTTCCCTGTTGGAAATGTAAGGGTTTTTGTGACTTTTTTGAAACAAAACCAGGCAGGGGGTACAAAAATGGGGTTTGAGAGATAGCATAAGGTAGGAATTCCGAACCCATGGCGTCGGTATTTGTGCTACTGGTTTTTGGTTATGGGCTAGTTTCAGTGTTTGATGAGGTCATTATGCACACTGCTGACTCCATACTTTCTGGGGCTTCCCCTCGTATGATAGGAGGGTCTCCTGGGTATAATCCTAGGATAGAATATGGTTTGAATTGTCCTGGGCCAAATTCTTTATACTTTATGAGTGGTTCCATGGTTGTATCCATGTATGGAAGTACAACATCTAGAGTAGTCATGGGTTTCTTTTCGTAGTATATGAGTTGGTCGATGGTGATGATCCTATCATCATGAGGGAAAATCATCACCATAAAAAGAGAGGATGAAATCGTGGTCATAGGTTACATGTAACTCCGCCCGAGGAGTATATTGTAGTGTAATTGTGCTTCTAAGACCTACATGTCTATGAGGAATATTTTTTCATCCAAGTTCACTGGGAAATTTTGATAAATACCTATGGGGGCCGATGGGCACCTGTCATATTCTCTAAGCATGATGTTAGATGGCTTCAATTTAGGTGACCCTAAATTTTTCCAAAATTATTTGGACATGATGCACGTGGATGCTCCTTCATCCACAATGCATTGGTGTATGGTGATATTCTAAACTGAAACTAGTATTTGGAAAGCGACTAGAGAAGGAAGGCTAGGGCCTACCTTGTCTAGATCGAAAACCATTAGGTGAGAATTAGAAGGGTCGATTGCGCCTAAAGCGCAAAGTAAGGCCTTTTGCTGTGTTGGGCATGATTGTAGCACTTCCAATGCTGACATGATGCTGGATATTGAGCCAAGTCATCCACTATACTATAGCTATGAGAAAATTTGGAATGATGTCCTGCATGCCTGGTTGGTCTTGTGACCGTTCTTGGAGGGGGATCAATAGGTACTTTGGATATAGTTAGTGATGCAGTAGGTGCACTTGTACTTTTACCTGATGGGTTGGTATCTGGGCGAGTGTCATAGTTCCTATTCTGTGTTTGGAAGAACAATTATTCTCCAGCCATATAGATTTCGTGGCTATTCCTTGTGGTATCATTTTGGGGTGGTTTTTGCTGTTGGGTATTAGCCACTCCCTGATGGAGGAAAGGTTCCTGCATTACTGCAGGCTACTGTTTTTTTCCCCCTTGGCATTAGTTACCATATAATTTCTTCAACTCAGGAAGTTCAGGATAGTGGTGGGTGTAATGACCATACTCCCCACATATGGCACAAGAATGGTTTGTGCATAAATTGGGTCTCTTGTTTTTCCCTTGGGAGTTATTACTTGGCTCCTGGTTCGGATTTCGGTTGGAGTTGCCCCCAACCTAAGATTGCGGTGGGCATTGTTGATTACTACCCCCTTGTCCAGAATCTCCCCTTTTCTTGTTTTTTGGCTTCTTCTTTGCAGCGTTTGGAGGATTATTGGTATTCTCCTGGTCATAATAATGTCGCTGTTGAGCCTGTGAGTGTTGCACTAGATTCACGGGTGCATTATTTTGCGTCAGTGGTATATTCGGCGCGGGGAAAGGGGAGTATTGGTTCCATTGTCTCTGATTGGTGAATGAATGTTGGGGTGACTCTCTTGTATCAAAATTTATAGCTGAATAATGGTTCCCCTACGAGGGAGGATATTGGCCTCCTTTTTGTTGATGGTATGGCATTTCCCTATTCGTCAAGTTCTATAGAGGTTCATGCTGACTTTGATGGTACCCGAGCTACGATAAGTTCTGTGAAGAATCGTAAGAGTATCCTAGGTATTGATAAATATTGTTTGGTTGAATTTGGGCTAAGGACCCTATTAAGCCATCAAAAGTGTTTGGCGCGCCTAATAAATCCCTATAAGTTTGTAGGCGCAGGGGATTTGGCAGGACATTATATATATATCCTGATTGGGTGTAAAAGAATTAAACTTGTTGGGCTTTGATAATGGCATCTTCCTCTAAGGTAGTTTTTTGCATTGCCACATATTTTAAAATATATGTTGTGAGGTTTTTCAAAAAAAAATTCCAACAAAAATATATCGTCAAGTTTGGCTTTGCGCAAACTATGATGTCTATGACATACATGGATATGGTCTGATATATGAATGGATGGTGTTTGTACGAAATGTGTAAGAAGCTCCATTCCTGATTCATGGTGAATTGGGAGTTGGAAATATGTAAGGAATGCAGTAGCGAGGGTGCTAAAGGTTCCATGCGATGCAGATGGCTGCTTGACATACCATTTTTCCATAGGCCCTATCAGGGTGTGTTGAAATAGTCTCAACGAAATGGTATCATCAATGATACTATTTGAAGAACACCACAAATGGAAAGTCATTATATTATTTTTGAGGTATTTTTCTTTCTTCCCTTAAAATTTTGATATATCAGAAGGGAGCTTCGTGGTCATGGGGGGCCAATTAAGGCCATGTGAAATGGGGTCATATTTTAACTTCGTTAGGTTTGGAAGATTTAGTTATGTTAAGAAGGGTAACTGTGTATTGACTACCATCGTACTATGCTGAGAAATAGGTATTTGAATGTGTTGGTTCAGGGGATGTTCCTAGGGAATGTTACCCTGTGGAAAACCCTAATGGATATTCCGATGACTCCCTGGATGGGTAGCTATCCTTTGACTTTGAGGGGTCATAGGAGGAGTTGAGTGTGGTCACCATGTTGGGGTTTACACTGGTATTGTAATTGGTGACCCTTGGGGGTTACTAATCAAATATTCCATGATAAAGGATTATCCAATAACGGTGACATCATGAAATCCTTTGCACCTGAAAGGCGAGATGCCTGACACTATTCCCTTCAATGGGTGGAGGTTTAAGAAAAGCCTAGATCAAAGGGGTCCCTTTGGCTCCCTTATGATGTCGATTAGTGTGATATTTTTGGTATTTGTGATTTGGAAGGCAGGATTATTTCTATCAAATCAAAAATATAATCACATTCATAAAACAAAGAAAAAAGTGAAAAGATAATTTTTCTCTTTAACTTTAAACTATGTGATCAATCAAGAAAAAAATGAGGTTTTTGTTTTGTTTTGCGTATGATACCAAAATCCTATATAGACCTAATCGTCCTTACACTCTCATGGTAAATGGGCATCACAAAGATATCTTTTGATGGGTACTGGGGCCAAAGTCCCGAAAGAACTGGTGACGCCTTCATGCAACCGAAGAATAGACTGAGGTAATGGTATGAGGATCGAGTGTTGCCTGCACCATCACCTATAGGGAATGATGCATTAGTTTTGGCCACTAAATTAATATTGTCCCACGTGGGCATTCGAGTCTTGATATTCTTGGTAATCGGTTACTAGTAGCAAGAACTAGATGGGTCAAGTAGCCCCAAAGAGTACCACACACACTGGGCCTAAGCTTAACCCCCTGTGAAACGAGTCTCTATAATGCTTGGGTATTCATTCCATGGGCGAATAGATGGATTTGAAGCTCCCTAAAATGTCAATATATATGTTTCAAAAATGTATTATGACCTGTTGAAGCCCCGAAAATCGGGTCTACAACAAGGGGGATACCCACCCGGTCCGAACCTTGGTTAGCAGCTCCTTTTCTGTTTGGTATAGTGGGTCCGACTGGGGATATGGGACCAGTTTCCCAATATGTGTGTGTGTGTTGAGAATTGAAATTTATTTTCTAAAAGTTACTAAGTGAAATGATTTTATTCTAACTCTAATCTAATAACATGCAGTTGTATTTTAATAAACAGAAATATCTAATTCTACACTAACCCGAGATGCAATATTTCTTGTTATGCGATCTAAAATGATTTCAAATAAAAATTGGTAATAAAGATCATTCAACTGTTATAAGAAAAGAATTCAATAGAGATAAACCACTTCGTATAAAAAGTTAGACAAAATAGTTGTGAAAAACATATCTCATAATAAGCTATTCATATGTTAAGCATAAATAAATAGCTATCACTGTACAGAAGTGCCAAATGATAACTCAATAATTCATGCATAAATATATAAAAAAAATGAACATGAATATCACTTTAACACAAAGGCATAAATAGTTAAGAGATAAAAGTACCATTTATAACTAGTTCTACTCATGAGCTTCAAGCAATAATGACTTATCTCTTCTTAATCCAACATCCACTAAGAGTACAAAAGTGCAACATCAGTAGTAGATATTAAACACAGATATCAATAAATCATGTTCCATTCATTCATCAAAACCTCCTCGAAGGGTGTAAAAGTGCATGTTCTGAGGACAAGTTTTTGACAAATTTCAGGACCCTTCTCTAAATGCATGAGAAGGGTTTAAATACTACTAACTAAATCTAAAAATAATTTATTACAAAAATGTAGGATACGGTTTAAATGACCGTCCTCATTTTAGGAAAAAATAAAGAAAAATTAATACTAACACTGAATCTAAAACTAACAACTAACTATTTGTGTATCTGTTCTTTGAAATCGCAAGCGTTCAGCATTTGTTTGAGAAGAGTCGGCTAGCCGACTTCCGACTTTAACTGTCTTGTGAAAATAGAATCGGCAAGGGTTGGCACTATCTTCTCAGCAGAAATGATGATACATTTGAGAGTCATGCACTAGCTGTGTGGTTTTACCAAATATGCCCAGTAAGAATCCCAATTCAACTTAGTTAATCTTTTAATTGATTCTGCCTTTTCTTGAGCCTTCTGTCTCCAGCCTGTTTGTAGTTGTTGTGCTTTCGGTAGATACCCTGGAGTGGTTTATGAGATCATATTTACCTTGTGTAAATTTTCATTTATGCAGTCAATAACACTATTTGCTGTTGTGGCTGCTTCTTCTGTCACTTTCTCTGCTTTCCTGATTTGTGCATCCCAATTATTAAAGAGCATTTTTTTGTGATTGTCGTTTATTATTGGTTCACCTGCTCTTTTCCCCTCCTTTGTTTCTTGCCAAGCCAAATATTTGGTAACTCTTTTATCAATTAAATCGTAATCATGTCGTAAATCTACGACTTGATTAGTGATTTTATCACTTATTTCACAATAAGAGTTCCACTGTGATATTCTTTGGCACAATATTTCCTATTGCTGCAGTAGTTGATCATTTAAGGAAATGGACTCTATGATGAATTATGTAAGCTTAGGATCATCTTTGTGCATCTCTTGCATAACTTGTAACTGTTTTTCTCTTTTAGCCAAACTGTTCTGGTACCCTATCTGCATTTGTTGGAATTCCTGTTGTAATATTTCAAGTTGTTTCTATGCTTCGTTGTTGGTGTTGGCTTGTTGCAGTTGTTGTTGCAAAACCTGTACTTGATCTTCTTTCTCTTTCAATAATTTCCGTACCTCAAATGCTTTATCAATGGCCGCAGAGGCATATGCTCCTGTGATCTGATATAATTTGGTGAGATTTTCACTGGGATCAGTGGTAGGATCTTGCCATAGGATGTCTAATTTTTCTGCATCATGAGAGAGCACGTTTTCCAATTTTATTTTCTTTCTTTGTCTTCTCACTACTGCCTTCTGTTGTGGACTATAAAATACATCAAGAGGAGGAATTTCCTCTATTTTGAGCATAAGTTCATAGGATGGGGTAATGGGAATATGTTCCATTTCTGAGACATTGCTGATTGTTCCTGTGACTATATCTTCTGTTGCCCGTACATTACTCACAGGTGTCTTTGTGCTCTGTCCTTCAATATTGATTAAATCATTGAATGTCTCCCATTCTTTGTCTAGCTCAGTTCTGACTAATGGTGGCTGGATGGTGAGAGGGAGAGGATTTAGTTGTGGAGAGGTCAAAACCTGTTGCCGTGAGAGCTCCTTTGACTGGGTAATATCCCTTACCGTCTCTTCACTTTTATCATGGTCACTTTCAGACCTCTTAGAGTGTTCTGATGTTTCTTTTCCAGACTTATATTTAGATCTATCTGTGCCTAAACTTCCACTGAGACTAATACTGGGAGTTGGTTCCCTTATGGGTTCCAAGCGTAATTTATCCAAAGGGATATTAGCTAACCTCCTTTCCCTGTATATCTTGAACTCTTGAAATTCTGCTGGAGGAAATCACATTTGGGCCGAATGTCGAACCTCTTTAAGTGTACCTTTCTCTTGGAACATGTCACAAAAAAGATAATCTTCTTTAGAAAACACCTTTATTTTGACTGCAGTAGTGAAAATTTTAGCAATATTATAAGGGTCGAACGGTCTTCCTAGAAATTTGAACAATCGTAGACATGTTATGTTATTTACTTCTTTGAATGCATGGCCTACATCAAATAGTGAAAAGGCCCCACAGGCCACAGGAAATTGTGGCCGAATAGCCTTATTTTTGTCCTCCAAATCTTTAGTCAAACCTCTTTCTCCGTAGGTTTGATAAGCAATTTCTCGTGCCATGAGTTTATCAGGAACATATAAAGGTAAGACATGAGGGTAAGCAAGACTTCCAAATACCCTGACATATGTAAACATTTCTTCTCCGAACCATCTCCCGACAGGGAGTATATCTACCTCTGCTTCTGGAGAAAATCTTGGAGCATCTTTATCATATAACATTTTGTATAGGGGCAACATGATTCCATGAAAAATCTTGTAAAAATACGGAGTGAACTTGGAATCCCACAATTCTTTGTGATAAATATGAATGGGTAAGGGGTCTTGAGTCGTCCATTTCCAACCCATTAAAGGAAACTTGGAAATATAACAGATTGCATCCATCACATATGCAGATAAGTAGAAAGGAGGATAAATTCTCTGAGAAACAATTCTTTTAGACCGGTAATTTAAAATGGTCGTGGCTAAGTTTTCAGATAATATCTTAGCCCAATCCACAATAGTAGCATTAACATCGGCATTCAATAATGGTAGCCATTCAGATGAAAATTTATTAATGTCTGGCCTCCCAAAAAGTCTACAGAGCATAGCAGTAGCAAAGCAATACAGGGAGGTGAGGGAACCAATACTATACATATCATGTTTATCCCTTTTTAGTGGTTCGTCTCTCCTTGACCATTCCTTGGTGCATTCTGCCAGGTTTTCATTTTCTTTAGCAAAATTCTCCATGAACTATTTGTTATAAGTCGCTTGTGGCTCTGGTAAATGATACATGAGTCTCAAACCTTGTGGATTGAATGAGCCAATGAGTTCTTGACCCTGAGTCTTAAATTTTCTGTTTGTGATATGAGTGCTATCCAATACCCATTTAACCATGTCCGTGTATGGAAGAATTTTGGGCCTTGCCGCTATCTGGTGTAAGAATGAGCAAGATAGCTCTATAATAGACGCCTCAAAAGACCCATGTGAACTTGCAGTAGCTGTAACCTCCATTATTCTGGGATTCTCTTCCTCAAGTAGACTGTACATGCCTTCCCAAGTAGTAATACTAGCGTCTTTATTATAGGCGGTGTCTGTATACAAGGGCGTCATTTCTTTGTCTTCAGAACTCGGAGCTTTGTCTTTCTTTCCCATAATATCCTGAATACTGCTTTGTATGGTTCTTTGTTCTTCGTTCTTGTAGTTTACAAATGAAGTAAGAATAATGATAGGAAAAAGGTGACGGGAAAGATTTTAAATGCCGAAGACATATAAAATATACCACCTTACGTGAAATGGCTCTTAGATCAGAACAAAACTATATTTCATTAATGATTGGAAACTGACTCATTGATTAACATTAAAGCGCATAACCAGGCCTCGGTTTATGGAAAAAACTTTTTCGTACAATGAGACCTAAAGATCTGTGATAAGGCGATCTGCGATTTGCTTTGCAATATCGTAGATTGCAGTATCGCAGATCGCAATCTCGTGAAATTGCAATATCATAATACCGCAATATCGCAAAATCGCAAAATCGCTATATCACAATATCGCAAAATCGCCGGAGCGTAGTATATGACAAACATCCGTTAATGTATTTTTCTACGAAACACGATTTGTGATATGTGCCATCGCATATTGGCAGTTTTAAGTTTTTCAACGTAAGTGATATTTGAGGCATGCAATGCGATGAATATTTTTTTAGTGCATAGTATCACATCGCGATCTCGCAATCTTAGAATTCCTCTTGTAAGAAGGTATTCATTACCTTTTTGCGATGTGATATTTCTTAAGTAATGATTTTATCCTACCTTATCATAAAACTTAAGCTTTTTATATTTTTCAAGGGGTATTCTCCTAAGTCTATGATATTAAGTTTTATTGAAAAAAGGAAATACAAGCACTAATAGATTTTTAAATTTTTTGACTAAGGGCCCCCACTTATTTAGTAGTAGTGAAAATACCAAATAATAAGGGGGGTTGTTGCTGGCCACAACATGACCATGACAAATTATTGGATTCCTACCTCTGATGGTCCTAACCTGAACTATAATTACTTTTGTGGTCCCTGTGGGGAGAATTTAATAGAGTTCAAATTATTGTTTTTTTAAGGAGTCTCAAGTTTTCTTTAGGGAGTGCATTTTTGAAGCAAACATAAGATAAGAACAAAGGTCCCAAAACAGTGGGTGTCTTTTGGTTCAAAACTTACCAATTCCTTGTGTGTTTTTTGAAGTGAACAATCAAGAGTGTGATGAGATTTGGATATGCAATGATCCTTTACAGTCATTTTATAATTACACAATGTGTGATTGTTCCTTGCAAAAACTTGGAATGATGCGCGAATTATGGGCTGCTTACACTTTTTCCTAATTAGACTATGTTGCACTATTGGTTGAGGGGTCTTGAACTAGGTCTGGATTTATTACGCAACCAATAAACCCTCCAACTAGTGACCCTTTCGAGAATGACCTTCTTGCACAAATCAAAGTCTCACCCGAAGTAGTATGCGAGGGTGATGGAACCAAGTTTCCACATCCCGAGGAAGATTTTTTTGCGGTGCCCCTAAATAGACTTATAATATAACTTATCACATATAATATGTAGATGCGTGCAAGAAAAAAACAATATACTAACAGATCAACTTTGTCGTAGATTATTCCATCATGCAATATATATGTCTTCGCACATGGTAAACATATACACTTAAGAATATCTATTCATCAATCATGTAATTTAATCACCAAATGATACTCATGCATAAAATATGTTAGCAAATTCAATTTAACCATAACAGAAGTAAAGGCGCAATCATAGAACATATTCTGATCTCAAGCAAATAACAAATACATATTCACAGTTAATCAGGTAAATAACACATCAATCACACAACGTATTTAGTTTTCCAAAATAGTCTTCTGCATTAATAGATCCAACTGTTCCAGTACATTCAGACTTCCCTTACAATTTACCCTTCCACACACACAGCTAGCAGGAGCCTTTTCTACCCAAAAACCGAGACTTAGATCAAACCCTTACAAAACGTTCATTGTCAAAACTCAAGATAATATATCCTTACTTGACTCGATCTATCCATATTTATAGTAATATTAGAGTGCAGATACCATTTTCTCAAACCATGGTTTGAGACTCATAGTTTTCCCTTAAAACCCATTTACATTGATTAGGGACTTTGACCCATCCCAAAGCCCCTTTGACTCTTCCACGCAACACACACAACAAAATATATACAAAAAACATAACCAAAATTGACCCCAGGGGACCCTGCTCCAACACGCCCCCAACACAAACTCGTGACTCATCTAGAGTCATTATGGGGTGGGCTCCTTCATCTTCACTTTGAGCACGGTGAAAGAGGTCTTCAAGGGAAAGACCATTTCAACACTCTGCGCAACATCTCCCTGTGCTTAGTTCACCAATTTTTTAGTTGTCGGTTGTTCAGCTACCAGATTGATGCTGCGTTAGGTCTTCTAAGGGTTCTTTAGGGCACCATCCATTGTCTGTGATAATGGCATGGATTCCTTAGCGCACAACTGCATCCGTACTTCTAAGAGATACTCGCAGCAACAAAAGTACTCTATCTCTGTTTGGATCGCTCAACCCTCCTGAAGGTGTGCAAGGCGCTCTGCGATCACCAATGTGGGCACCACCATCCTGATATCTGTGAAATGCTTCTCTTTCATGCGCAATTCATTGTGAAACTGTTACACCATTGGACAATTTTGAACCACAGTCCAAACACCCATGGCCTCATCTAACAATTGGCCACACTTTGTGACCACAACTGATATACTATCTGTCGTTGCTATTATCACCAAAATTGTACTTGATTGGATGTTTATCAAACAACTCAGTGTAACTGTTTCAAACCAATTCTAACTGAAGCTTAGCCTCTTCAGTTTGAGAGGGCTCTCTCAAGGGGGTTTTATGATATTGAATAATGATAGTGCTAGATGGCTAACTCTATTGAATTTGTAACTTGTTTTTTATGATTTTAGGTTGAAAATAAGGCAGGCTTGCTACCATTGGGCTTATGGAGTCAGTGCTAGAGAATTAAGTAACAAATGCATTCCTTGTGGAAGCTGAGGCTTGTAGATACTTCAATGAAAAGACAAAACCACAGGAAATATTCAATAACTTGAGGTTCAAAGGAAGTCAGAGCCTGAGAAACACGAATTCTGAGTAATGAGACATCAAGATATTGAAAGCAAAATATTAAGAGAGATATACCATAGCTTAATACTTAAAGGAAGTTAGAGCATGAGAAACATGATTTCTGAGTAATAAGCATTAAGACATTGGAAGAAAAACATTAAGAAAGATAGGACAGTGACTCATTGAAATATAATAAGAATCCCAAGTGAAGAAAAGTTGTATTGTCACTGTATATGGCTGAAACTCCAAAGCTTTACAAACTAGTCTTCTGAGATAACATTTCCCAACCCTTTATTCACAAAAATACTACTTACTTATAGGCATCTATCCTTTACATCGAATATGAAAAATGGCTAGATCATTAAGTTCTCTTGCTGCCACCTAGTCTAACCATAAACTAGATACTAGGAATTAGAAATTGACACCTATTAACTTAGAAGTTAGAGTCCTAACATAACTCAAACACCTATTTATTACATCTTTATCTAAAATATAATCCAAATACATCGAAAGGAATCATGTGGTTCAACAACACTGACCACAATCAAAACATAAATACCCTCACTGTCTTCATGAGATTGTTTTGCTTATTGTTAAGGAGTTGTTACATTGATGATATGGTAGCATGATGACCTGAAATCTCCAAACCATATTCATGACAAATGTTTCCATTCAGCAATACTCTTTTCTAATACTCTTTAACACTGCTCTGATACTCTTTGACATTTCCTATGGATAAAAAGCTTTGGAAAAGTTCCTTACCCTTCAGACATTTCCAAAAACTGACTTTACTGCAAAAACAAAGCTTTTAGCTTCTTCCGCAGCGAGATTCTGTAGCGAAAACATTTAGGTCACCTGTGTTGTACATGTGCTACTTCTGACCATTGGATTATGTTAGGTGATAAAAAACATTTAAATACATGCCTTATAGTTCCTTAACCAAGTCAAAATAAGTGGCTTTGAACCAAAAAGACATCTTTAGAAACTCCATAGCAAAAACTGAGCTTCAAGCCTAGGACACGCTGCGAAATTTCCTAACTTCCCACAGACTTCAAAGAATTGGGATTTTAGGCCTAGAAAAGGTCCATGGTTGTGTGAGATGATAGGATGAAGCATGATATCTCGATCCCTGATAGCTATTGCAAAAATGGAGGAGGTTTTTGTATATAATAATGTTTAGAAGAAAAACATCTCTTGGTTTTTTGAAAAGAATCTCCAGTTGTCCGGAATATGGGAGAAAATTGAAAGAGGTTATTTTTCCTTATTCCATGCTTAGAAAAAACCTCCTTGATATTTTTGAAACTCATCTTCAGTTTCCTACAAATTCCTCTTGAAATCAACAGCTCGAACAACCCAAAAAACACAACAAATCCCCTTGTAGCTCCTGGAAAAAATGCATGTAACCTATCTGGATGAAAACTTGTGTGAAGTTGAGGTCTTCCACGATCAGTTTAAGTTCCATGGGCTCCTATCTAACCATAGAGCCTCATTTTTATGCTTTCCTCTCCATGGCCATCTCCCTTTATAACCGAAACTGCCCTCTTAAAAATGTGACACCTGTAAAAAGACAAATTGGACAACAAGCTCTTTGCAAAGGTGACAACTGACTGATACATGAAAAGGTTGAAAAGTTAATGATAGAGAAGAGCTTGGGTGATTTTTTTAAGGAATGAAATTCGAATGTGGAGAGAATGATGACAAATGAGGGAGTGGAAAGCAAAGATGGGTGGTATTTATGCTTTTTCATGCTGGGATTATTATGAAAATCAATTGTATGACCTTACCTTTACCCTAAACCACTAAATAGTTGAAAGGTCATCATCCCATTCATTTTTGTAGAAAAAACATGATTCTGCAGCGTTCTTAGTTATAAATTTTACAGATTTGTTGCAGAATGATTAGGTGATTCTGTAGCGAAAATCACCTGTTTTGCACATAATTTGCTGCGGAATCAGGAAAAATCAGACATGTGACTAAAAAAAAACTTTAAACCAATGCATGTGAACCTAAAGTGAAAATTGATAGATATGACTGAGATGACATGACTAATGAGGTGTTTTGGACTTAGGATAAAGACTTATTTCATGAATTTTTTCATCAATTTCATGGACCAAACTTATGAGACAGATGAAACCTTGATGAGTGACCCTAATAAAAAATTAAAAATTTATGTGTGATAACAGTGGCTCCAGCGGGGATGGTGTGTCCTTGTGGTACAACAAAGAACTTGTAGTTCTAGTTCCTCTCTCTTGAAAAATTGAAAATTTTCTGAAACTGATGAAGAATTTTCCAAGCTCTTATGGCCTTCTCCTCGGGCTCAAGCTTGATGATTACTGTCAAAAAACCAAATCTTTACATACTAAAAGGATGCTCATTCTACTTGAGCTTATTCACATACACTCCTACCTACCCTAACAACTGCAATCTTCATGTTTGATTCAAGCGACATGAAACCTCCAATAAAACCATTCAATGAGCTGATCTGATACTTGAACCCCTTGATTGTTCTTGAACCAAAATCAAACTGTATTCTAAAATGATAAAGGTAAGAGAGAATGCGTCTGTTTTTCATAGTGAAAAAACAATTGAAAAGTTGGACTATAGAAATATTCCATGTAATAAAATATGGGATCAAAGAAGACATAATTGATTGATATCCTTTTAATCTCTCAATGACAAATTGATCCTGGATATCCTTTTCATTTTATTCATCAAGGCTGAACCTTGATTCCAACTCTACAATGTCAAGCTCATAACCATATTCTTCCTCTATCTGCAAGTCAAATGGTATAACAATTTACTCCTTTTTTGGAGGAGGAAAACCTTCCAAGAACTGTTTAGGATCTAGGAAATCATATGATCCAATTTTAACATCGAATAGTTCAATTTCATTCTCTAATCTTTTAGCAGTTAAACCAAGAAAACAAATTTTATTTTCAGGTGTGATTCGATTGGATTTCAAACAAAAAAATACTATTTTGGAGAAATGTTCATCTATCTGAAATTATGCTAACTCATCCCTTACACTTTGTAACATTTCATCATATAAAGGGTTTGCCACATACCCTGTCATCTTGGATCACCGTGAATGTTATGAAATCTATATTCTTCCTAGTGAAGTCGCTTTGAACCTTGAAGCTCTGGATCTTGAATGATGGAGTCGCTAGGTGAATGGTACAACCTTCCTGTGTTTGGCTTTTGTTCACCATCATAAGTCAAATCTGAACCTTGTCGTTCTTCCCAGAGAAAATTTAGACCTTCCCTGACAATGGCGCCAAAATGTTATCACCAAAATTGTACTTGATTGGCTGCTTATCAAACAACTCAGTGTAACTATTTCAAACCACTTCTAATCGAAGCTTAGCCTCTTCAGTTTGAGAGGGCTCTCTCAAGGGGTTTTCATGATATTGAATAATGATAGTGTTATATGGCTAACTCTATTGAATTTGTAAGTTGTTTTTATGGTCGTAGGCTGAAAAGAAGGCTGGCTTGTTACCATTGGGCTTATGGAGTCAGTGCTAGAGAATTCAGTAACAAAGGCATTCCTTGTGGAAGCTGAGGCTTTTAGATACTTCAATGAAAAGATAACACACACAGGAAATATTCAATAACTTGAGGTTCAAAGGAAGTTAGAGCATGAGAAACATGAATTCTGAGTAATGAGACATCAAGATATTGAAAGAACAATATTAAGAGAGATATACCATAGCTTAATACTTAAAGTAAGTCAGAGCATGAGAAACATGAGTTCTAAGTAATAGGACATTAACTCATTGAAATATAATAAGAATCCTAGGTGAAGAAAAGTTGTATTGTCACTGTATATGGCTGAAACTTCAAAGCTTTACAAATTAGACTTCTGAAATAACATTTACCAACCCTTTATTCATCGAAATACTGCTTACTTATAGGCATCTAGCCTTTACATCAAATCTGCCAAATGGCTAGATCATTAAGTTCTCTTGCTGCCACCTAGTCTAACCATAAACTAGATACTAGGAATTAGAAACTACCACCTATTAAATTAGGAGTTAGAGTCCTAACATAACTCAAACACCTATTTATTACATCTTTATCTAAAATATGATCCAACTACATTGAAAGGAATCATGTGCTTCAACAACACTGACCAAAATCAAAACATAAATACCCTCACTATCTTCATGAGACTGTTTTTCCTACTGTTAAGGAGTTGTTCCGTTGATGATATGGTAGAATTGTGAGTTGTCATCTCCAAACCATCTTCTTGACAAATGTTTCCATTCAACAATCCTCTGTTTTGATACACTTTAACAATACTGTGATACTCTTTGACATTTCCTATGGAGAAAAATCTTTGGAAAAGTTCCTTACCCTTCGGACATTTCCAAAAACTGACTTTTCTGCAAAAACAGAGTTTTTAGCTACTTCTGTAGTGAGATTGTGTAGCGAAAACATTTAGGTCACCTGTGTTGTACATCTGCTACTTATGACCATTGGATGATGTTAGGTGATCAAAAAAAAATTAAATACATGCATTATAGTTCCTTAACCAAGTCAAAATAAGTGGCTTTGAACGAAAAAGACATCTTCAGAAATTCTGTAGCAAAAATTGAGCTTCAAGCCTGGGACACGCTACGAAATTTCCTAACTTCCCACATACTTCAAAGAATTGGGATTTTAGGCCTAGAAAAGGTCCATGGCTATGTGGGATGATAGGGTGAAGCATGATAAGGAAAATTTGGTTGACAATACCTCTTACCCTCCTCAAAAAACAAATTTTTCACCTTGAACAACTTCATCTACCAATAAAAATGACTATTTTTCTGAAAAATAAGGCTGCAATCATGAGCTCCTATCTCTCGATCCATGATAGCTATTGAAAAAATGGATGAGGTTTTTGTAGATAATAATGTTTAGAAGAAAAACCTCTCTTGGTTTTTTGAAAACCATCTCAAGTTGTCCGGAACATGGGAGAAAATTTAAAGAGTTTGTTGTTCCTTGTTCTGTGCTTAGAAAAAACCTCCTTCAGATTTTTTAAACTCATCTTCAGTTGCTTGCAAATTCCTCTTGAAATCAATAGCTCAAATAGTCCAAAAAACACAAAAAATCCCCTTGTAGCTCCTGGAAGAAATGCATGCAACCTGTTTGGATGAAAACTTGTGTGAAGCTGAGGTCTTCTATGATCATTTTAAGGTCCATGGGCTCCTATCTAACCACAAAGCCTCCTTTTTATGATTTCCTCTTCATGGCCATATCCCTTTATAACCGAAACTTCCCTCTTAAAAATGTGACATCTGTAAATAAAAAAATTGGACAACAAGTTGTTTTCCACAAAGCTAAACTTTTCAAAGGTGACAACTGACTGATACATGCAAAGGTTGAAAAGTTAATGACAAAGAGGAGCTTGGGTGATTTTTTTAAGGAATGAAATTTGGATGTGGAGAGAATGATGACAAATGAGGGAGTGGAAAGCAATGATGAGTGGTATTTATGCTTTTGCATTCTTGGATGATTATGAAAATCAATTGTATGACCTTACCTTTACTCTAAAACACTAAATACTTGATAGGTCATCATCCCATTCATTTTTGTAGAAAAACATGATTCTGCAGCGTTCTCAGTTATAAATTTTACAGATTTGCTACAGAATGATCAGGTGATTTTGCAATGAAAATCACCTGTTTTACATAGAATTCACTGTGGAATCAGGAAAAATCAGTCATGTGACTAAAAATGAATTTTAAACCAATGCATGTGAACCTAAAGTGAAACTTGATGGATATGACTGAGATGACATGACTAATGAGGTGTTTTGGACTTAGGATAAAGACTTATTTCATGAAAATTTTCATCAATTTCATGGACCAACCTTATGAGATAGATGAAACCTAGATGAGTGACCCTAATCAAAAATAAAAAATTTAAGTGTGATAACAGCTGTCTTGACCTCTGCACCACGCTGTGCTCTGACTTTCAGAGGTGTTTCCGGCAACAACTTCATTTGAAAATCTACATTTTATTGTTCAAATTCGGCTTTGATAGTCTACACTTCATCGCGTGATGCCTTCAGTGCAGCGGCCAACCCTTTATCTAGGTCCTTCAGGACCTTGAACAAAGCCTTGCGCGGTGCAACATATGTAGGCAACCGCGATATAGGGGAAATTTCTACAACATCCTCTTCTTCCATGATTGTCTTAGATAACTCTTCCATGGGCTTCTTCTGGCGCTCAACCACAGTGGAGCGCGGCTTAGGGGTTTTCTCTCTCGAATATTTCTAGGACCCTGAGATTTTCCCTTCTTGGTTTTAGCTAGCGCAGGGGCCTTAGTGGCATGTGCAATGGGTTCCTCTCCAGGTCTGGTGGCTTGTTGAGCCCCGAAATTGTCTTCTCTTTTGCCAAACTTCACTTCATTTCATCATTCCTTTATCATTTCATAAACCTAAAAATCAATGAGAATGATTAAGATTTCTTAAAGGTTGCATACAATGATTAAATTATTATACTTTGGTGATTTTTGCTGTCTTAATGATTTTTGAACAGTGTAGCTACAGAATGCAGTCATTCTGTAGCCAGTCAAACATTCTGTAGCTATTTTGGTGTTTAAGTATGTTACAGGTGTCATCTGGAAAAATAGGCACACATGGATGGATTCCAAATCTTCCCTACATCATTCTTTCCCATCCACAAGGACTGAATCAATAGCTGGAGGTGTCTAAGCACATGGTCAAAGAAAAGGTCAAAGAAGCTGTTTTCTACAAGGATTAGGAATCCTGATTTTCTTTACAGCAAATCACGAGTCCCAAAATATTTTTAATTTGATTTTAACTTCAAATCTACACCTGTACCTATTTTTTTTCAATATTAGTTATGAACTTGCATATAAATTAAGCTCTGTAATACCAAGAAACATATTTGATACATATTTTATCATTGCGATGATACTCTCTTTTCAAGGTTTGTGTTAATAAAAAGGAGTTTTAGCCTTGATGCTGTTCTGAATAAAATCTTGAGGAGTTTAAGGATTAATACCAAATCGATAGCAGAGGGCCCATGATATTCGAGGAGGTTTTACATGTTTTCTAGATAAGTCATTTTCAATTATATTTTGTCATATTTCCTTAGACTACTCTCTGAAATCATAGCTTTTAACATTATGTTTCATGTCATTTGCTTAGATAAAGTATCCTCATGATATTGCAGTTAGTCTCTTTCTCAAGCTCTTCCAATATATCTCTATTAAATGAATGGGATTCAATTGTAATACTCTGAGTTATTAGCATTTCATTTTCTGTTAATTAGTTAAAAAGAAGATCATCATTATACTACAGTTAGTCTCTTTCAAAAAGCTTTTCCAATAAATCTCTAATTCACGAATGAGATTTAGTTGTAATATTGTGATTTATTGATTATTTTTTTTCATAGAAGATCCTTATCACATTATGATTAATCTCTTTCAAAAAGCTTTTCCAATAAACCTCTAACTCATGAATGAGATTTAGTTGTAATGTCATAAGTTGTTTCAGCACTTCATAGGAGATCCTTACTACATTATAGTAATATTTTTCTCAAGATTTTCCAATAAACCTCTATAAAATGAATGATATTTCACTGTGATGTTCTAAGTTACTGTTTGTTTCAGTATTTCCTTTTATGTTTTAGAAGATCCTCATTGCATTAGAATTAATCTTTTTCACAAGCTCTTCCAACAAATCTCTAACTAAATGAATCAAATTAAGTTGTAGTGTTTTGAGTTACTTTTCATCTCATGAATGATCATTTAAGAAGCTGTAATATCCATGGATTAGGACTCTCTATTTTCATCATTTTCTAGTTAGGAACAGAACTTGCAAATAAACTCTATTTTAACTCATTTCTTAACATTTCCTTTTCTCCCTCCTGACATAGATTTAACTTCATCTTTTTAGCATAGAGAAACATACTAAGGATCAAACATAAAAACCCAAAAACATCAATAAAACACTAAAAACAATGAAGTAAGAAAAAGGGATACTTAGGCACATAAAGTGCATTATACTTCATCAGTTTACTAGCACTGGTTGATAATTTATGCTATAAATTTAGGACACTAAATTGACTAAAAATTTTGGTGCCATTTCTGGGGAAGTATAACTAGGTAGTCTTATTTCTTACATCTCAAAAACAATGACATGCGTAGAGAAAGAGATTCTAGGGGTAGATTTATGAGAGGAAGAAGCTTAATTCCCACAACTCCACTCACTCCACTAAGACCAAGAAGTAGCACACCTCCAACTCAAACCCATATTCCATACTATACTGGTCATAGGCTTCCAGAAGTTTCAAGATCAGATATCCAATCGGGAAGATCTCCCACTTCATCCACTGAAGCAATTTTAGAGGAAGAAGATACAAGGACTCCTACAAAAGGGATAACCTTTTTCACTTTCACAGGAGAACATATTCTAGAAGAAGAATTAAAAATCCCTAGTGAAGAGGAAGAAGAGGAATATTTCTTCAATATACCCTTGATAGAAGAACCAGTAGAACAACTAGTTCTCTAGACTGAACCTTATATCAATTCGGAGGAATCTATCATGGCAAGAAGAGGTATAGAAGGAGGAGAAGGGGGAAGAGAAGTATTTAATGGAGAAAAAACACTCTTTGGAGGAGTTAGAGGTAGAGGAGGAGAAAGAGGAAGAGGTAGAGGTATAGAAGAAGGTAGAGGAAGAGGAAATGCAGAAGGAGGAAGAGGTATAAGGGAAACTGAAAACTCTTTTGGATTCCCTATAGTAGATGAAGAGATCAATGCAACTATGAAAAATATCTCACCCTCTATTCTTCCAAACTTTCATGGACTGAAAAGTGAAGACCCTGAGAGATTCTTATTTTAATTTGAAGTTCTATGTAGAACCTATGATTATCTACAAGATGCTCAAAAAATTAAACTGTTCCCTTCAACATTGAAGGGAGAAACATTAAAATGGTTTATGAGTTTAATCAATAGGTCTATTAGGACATGGGATGATATGAGAAGAGCATTTCTAGAAAGATATTTTGATTACTGTATGCCAGTCAACCATAAGGAAGAAGTGTTCAAGATGATGCAAAAAGAGGATGAAAATCTGGAAGATTTACTTGAGAGGTTTAATTATAACATTAAAAGGGAAAAAATGCAAAATTTAGATCAAGACACCTTGAAAGCTCTTTTGTTGAAAACAATTAGGGATGAATGGATAGATATCTTGAACATGATGGGGAAAGGAGATATATCTCAACTTTCATTACCTGATATAGCAGAACTATGTATTAATATTTCAAGAGGAAAATATAAAATTCTAAAAGGACCAAGAGACCCTGCTCTTGCAAGGGCAAGCAAATCTACAACTGGAACAGTAAGTAGGGCAGAAATAGGGAATATGCTTGATGATTCAAAACTGAAATTCTAGGGAGTCTTAGTGAGCAAATAGACACCCTTAAGTTACAAAACAAGCAGAAAGCCAAAATTGATGCCTTAGCAATATTTTGTCCCAAATGTGGGAAGAAGCATGCCTTAAGAGAGTGTCCTTTGGATGCAAAAGTAATAGAGACTTGTGAAATTTGTTCAGAAAAATATGAGACCAAGAATTGTCCCTCAATCCCTGGCCTTAAAGCTGTCTTTCAAGAAGAAACAACCACAAATTCCACAGAATCTCTTAATTTTGTCTCTAGAAGACCTTGGCAGGGACCTCAAACACAATGGTTTAGTAATCAAATATATAATCAACCCCCACCTAATTGGAACTCTTGGCAGCAACCTTGGCCCCAATTTCAAAATTAATCTCAACCTTGGGCTCAAGGAATACAAAATACTTATGGAAGGTTCTCCTAGTATTATCAATATCCACCACCTTATCCATCATATCCATCATATCCAAACATTCCTCCTCAAAAAAATCCACAGCAGAATCCACAAAATCAAAATCAAAATCAAAATCAAAGTCAAAATCAAAATCCACCACTTCCATTACCATTCCCTCAAAAAGAAAATTAGTTACCTGCCCAGCCAATACCAAACCCCAACAATAAAAACCCTTAGAATAAATATATGATAGAAGTTCAACCATTTAAAACCTATTTTATTACTCCTTTAGACCTTAATGATGTTCAACTTAGGTCTGGAAGAATACTTGAAAGAAAGAAACCTTCTTTAGTTATACAAGAACAAAACAATTCTGAGGAAGATTCTCTACTGGTAAAAATTTTTTTTGAAGAAAACACATCTCTTCAAGACCAAAACATTGAAAAATAAAAACATAAAGAACCAATAATTTCAACTCCCATGTTAGAGCAGCCATCAACATCTACTACTACACCTCCTTTTTGTGAAAGATTGCGAATTGATAGAGGTGTAGCGAAACAAATTATGATGCCTAAATATGATTTCCTAGATGAGTTAAGAAATGTTTGTATTAAAATTCCATTATTACAGGCCATCAAGGAAATCCCAATTCTAGCAAAGACAATAAAAGAGTTGAGTATGAAAAAAAAAGGAAGAAAAATAAAAGAGATAAAGAAAATACAACTAGTAAGAAAAATAACAGACATAATGATGGGAAATATTGCCATTCCAAAATATCTATATCCTGGAAATCCAGTTGTTAAGATACATATAAATGGAATTGAAATTCCAAACACACTTATTAATCTAGGAGCAGCAATCAATATCATGAGTAGGCAAATCATGGAAAAACTAAAACTTCTTAATCTTATTTTTACACCCACATTACTACAATTAGCAAATAGATCTGTAATCAAACCAGATGGGGTATTAGAATACATTCCAGTGTCCTTAGATTCTTGGGAGTATCCTGTGGATTTCATGATCCTAACTCCTAAAAATGATCTAGGAGGACATCTTATTATATTAGGAAGACCTTGGTTAGCTATAGCTGATGCTTTCATTAGTTGTAGATCCAATGATATGTACATATCTGATGGTATTTCAACCAATAAATTCACCCTGTATCCTCCAACAAGAAAAATCACAGAATTAGATGATACTCAATGGGTTGATGATGAATAAGATATACAACCTCTCTTCACTATTTCAGAAATTAGTGAAGATAGTCAGATTCTGAATGCCTTAGAAAATCATGATTTTTCTTCAGAATAAAAACATGAAAAATTCCAAGAAAAATCCAATATTGAGTTTTTTTCATGAAGAAAAATGTCCCTCTACTCCATGGAAGAATTTGGTAGCTCTACAATTGATATATTTCCAAGAAAAACCTTAAACATAAACCTAGAAAAATTTCAACAAGAAAAACTAGTCAATATATTACAGAGACATTCTTCTGCATATTCATGGGAGTACACTGATATGAAAGGGATCAACCATAAGACTTGCACTCATCATATCTATATAGAGGAAAATTGTAAACCAATCAGACAACCTCAGAGAAGGATGAATCCAAACCTTAGGGAGATTGTTAAAGAAGAGTTGCAAAAATTGTTAAATGCCAACTTTATTTATCCCATTTCAGACAGTCAGTGGGTTTCTCCTTTGGTGATTGTACCCAAGAAAAATAGTAAATGGAGGGTATGCATTGACTATCGAGAATTAAACAAAGCTACTCTTAAATATCATTTTCCTTTACCCTTCATATATCAGGTTTTAGATACATTAGCTGGAAAAAAAGTACTTTTCATTTTTGGATGGTTTCAGTGGTTACAATCAAATTCAAGTTGCACTTGAGGATCAAGATAAAACCACATTTACCTATCCTCGGGGTACCTATGCCTACTAGGTATTGCCTTTTGGATTATGAAATGCACCTGCAACATTCCAAAGGGCAGTATTGGGAATCTTTTCAGATCTAATACATGAATGTGTTGAAGTATACATGGATGACTTCCCAGTCTATGGAAACAAATTTGAAGAAGCCTTAGAAAACTTGGAAAAAGTTCTAAAAAGATGTAAAGAAGCAAACCTTTCATTAAGCCATCAAAAATGTTTCATGATGTTTACTGAAGGGATTGTCTTAGGACATCATATTTCAGGAGATGGGATTAGAGTTGATAAGTCAAAAGTTGAAGTCATCTCTAGATTATTAGTTCCAAGTTGTCAGAAAGATGTTAGGAGTTTTCTAGGATTTATAGGATATTACAGAAGATTTATAGAAAACTTCACCAAGATAGCATCTCCACTTTTCAAACTACTCACCAAGGACTGTGAATTCAATTGGAATCCTGACTGCCAATTAGTATTTGAAACCCTGAAAAAAAAAATCTTTGAAGCACCTATTTTAAGGGGACCTAACTGTAAATTACCTTTTCACATCTCAATAGATGCCTCAGATACAGCTTTGGGAGTTGTGTTGGGACAAAAAGACTTGATTCCTTATGCCATCTACTATACAAGTAAAAATTTGACTCCTTCAGAGTTGAACTATACTGTAACTGAAAAGGAATTCTTAGTTGTTGTTCATGCCATAAATAAATTCAGACACTATGTAATAGGATATGAAACCTTTGCTCACACAGATCACTCTGCAATTAGGTATTTAATGAATAAATCAATTACTAATGGCAGAGTCACAAGATGGTTATTGCTTTTACAAGAATTTAACATCACTATTCTAACTAGGCCTGGAAAGAAAAATACAGTGGCTGATTTCCTATATAGACTCCAAAACATTAAAGACAATACTCCAGTTGAAGATAAATTCCCTGATGAATATCTCTTTGCAATTACTACTCAAACTCCGTGGTTTGTTGATATTGCTAATTATCTAGTTTTAGGAAAATTTCCTTCAATTATGAATGCAAGAGACAAAAGAAAAATCATTTTTGACAGTGCAAAATATTCATGGATTGCTAATGAGTTATACAAAACAGGTCCAGACTTTATTATCAAAAGATGTGTTCGAGAAGACGAGATTCCTGAGATTCTCAAAGCATGTCATGATGAACCTTGTGGTGGACACTTTGCTGATAAGAGGACAGCTTATAAGATCCTTCACCTAGGATATTATTGGCCATCCCTCTTTAGAGATGCTAAAGAGTATGTCAAAAGGTGTGACAGTTGCCAAAGGGTAGGGAAACCTTCCCCTTCAGGTGAGATGCCATTGCAACCTCAGGTACATATTGAACCTTTTGAGAAATGGGCTTTGGATTTTGTGGGACCTATTAATCCTCCATCAAAACAAAAGAAATATATAGTATTTTGCACTAATTATGTTACCAAATGGGTAGAGGCCAAGCCATTACTTTCTGCTACTGAAGTATCTGTAGTTAGTTTTATTTTTGAGGATATTTTTACTCATTTTGGTGTCCCAAGAGAAATTGTTACAGATCAAGGAGCACAATTCACATAAAAAATGGTGGAGAAAATGGTAGAGAAGTACAAAATCAAACACAGGAAATTCACTCCCTGCTATCCACAAGAAAATGGCCAAGTAGAATCTACCAATAAGGTGATTGAAGGGATCTTGACAAAGACTGTTAATTTACATAGAAGAGATTGGGCATAAAATATTCCTGAAGCCTTATGGGCCTACAGAACTACTTGGAGAAACACAACAGGACACACCCATTATGAACTTGTTTATGGAAAACAAGTCATGTTTCCCATAGAGTTTCAGATCCAAACTTTCAAAATGGCAGTCCAGTTAGGACATGATTTGATAGAAGCACAAAAGCACAGACTAGAGCAGATTAATGAATTGAATGAGATCAGACAAGATGCAGTCCAGAGAACAAGCATAGTCCAATATCAAAGGACTAGATGGCATGATAAGTATATCAAAGAAAATAAATTTAAAGAAGGTGACTGGGCACTCTTGTTTGATTCAAAGTTCAAGGATTTTCAAGGTAAATTTCAAACTCATTGGCTTGGGCCATATGAAATTGTGAAGATCTTTGAAAATGGAGCAATAAAAATCAGGACAATAGATGAAGGAAAGGTAGCATTTCTTATAAATGGACACAGATTGAAATTGTCTTATAAGCCACTTTCAAGAGAAGAATTTGTCAAGAAATTCCAAGATAAAATTGATATGAAGTTAGTGAAGAAGAACTCTTCTTCTTCACTAACTTAGTTGTATTTTTCTTCAATAATTGAAAAAATAAAAAAAATAAAAAATCAAAGTATAAATATGAAAACCAATCATTGATTGACATGTTTATACAGAGAGCATATGGTGAAAATCAGAATTCTTCTGACACTTTATAGTTTCAAATTGTTCTAGTTCTGCAAATAAATATCATAAAATCACAAATTGCCGATTCATTTTTACTCCATACTTCATTTCATTCATATTTCATTTAATCTCATGTTTCACTACATTCATATTCCATCCCATTTCACACTCATAATCCATCTTATTCCATTCCATTTTCATGATCCATTTCATTCCATATCCATATTTCATAATTTTTAATAGGTACATTTTGCAGCTGTTTTTTCTGTAGCCAATCCTGTTCTGCAGCCAATTTGACCCTGCAAGCCTACTTCAATACACAAAGTATGATTGTAAAAGGAGATTATGGATCTTAGAAGATCAACATTTTACAAAATGAAGGAAAAATACAACAAGCAACAAAATAAAAAACGGCTGAGGTAAACTGTGTGAAATTATTTTGATATCAAAACATGAAAGATATAATATATTTAAATCATATGTTTCCTAAAGTTAATCTATCATTCAAATTGATCCTTGCCTATCATAAAAAATCCTCAACCAAATCCATTACCTTCCACTCCATAACAGTTTATCATTAATTGAATGATTAAACGGTTAAAAACTTAGATGTGACCTATTAGGTCACGTCCTTAGATTGTATCAGTTATTGATGATTTTTTAAAAATCCCTTTTCGGTATTTCATTCCATATTAAACTCTTAACCCGATCATTTTCATCATTTACTGTTACCTTCATCCATATCCACTCACTACCATTACATTCTGTAGCCAGTTTCATCTGCAGAGAAGTCATTTTAAGGGAAAAACAACCTTCCACAGCTACTCTTTCTTCAGGCACAGGATCAAAGACAGAGCAATAGACTTAAGCCAAGATACCAAGGAGAAATGGGGCAAATTGTGAGAACAAAGCCAATTGGGAGCAAATATTTAGAAGGATACCCTTAGGTTAAGGGGCTATTACAGTAGGTTGGGTGGCTAAACTTTGTAGAGAAGTTCAATGGATTCCAAAAATAAATCATGAAATCATTTTCTAGGTCATTCAATGGATCAGAGGTATAAATTGGGGATATTAAGTTCACCATCACAGAGTCATTAATAGCTGAAGCCACAGAATTGCCAAGATAGGGAGAATGCTGGTTTAAAAACAAGGAGCACCATAATGAAACTTGGAAACAAATGCTAAAGAACCCAGGTATGGACATTTCAATGTTTAAAAACGGTATTCCTAGTATAACTCTGAAAAATAAATGGAGGAATATTTTGTTAATTTTACAAAAATTCATAACATGTGAGGGTAGATTCGGCACCTTGTATGTCTATCATATCAGACTGATGATGAATTTCTTGGATGATGAAATAAATATGCCTTTCTTCCTGCTTAATAGTTTGAAAAGGATGGCCTCTAATGTTCAAAAAAGACTCCAATTCCTAGAAACTACTCTGCATCATCATGGCCTAATTAAAATACTAATTGAGTTCCATTTGAAGAAATTAGAAGATAGCTAGGAAGAATTTCTTCAAAGAAACCATTTTGAAGAACTAGAGGAAACACTATCTAGAAAAGAGACTGTAAGAAGAAGTAGAAGGGGAAAAATTGATAAATCTATTGAAATCAAACCAGATATATCAACACAGGAAGATAGTGAAGAATTAATCTCTAAAAATTTGACAAATATTAAGAGACAAATCAGGGTTAAAAGAAAAGAGAAATTAACAAGTGAATGTGTTGAGGAGAAAAATGAAAATCCGACTGAGTTAAGGAGAAGCTCTAGGCTTAAAGGCATGGTGAAAAAGACACAGATTAAGGAAATGGGAGTAATAAACATTGAAGAGGAAGAAACTCCAATCCAAACACCAGTTGATAGATCTCCTTTACACTAGTATGAAGAAGAACCTAATAGAAGAACCCCAGATATAGATCCAGGCCCAACAACAGATTTATGACTATGTGGAATCATTAGAAAAGAGGGCCTTAGAGAATCAAGAAAGATCTCTCAGTTCACAAGAACCTCCAATGGAAATTTTGAGAAGAGATAATTATGAATTGGAGATACTAAATAACCATATCAAGGATGAAAATGAAATATTAAGAGATCAGGTCAAATTGAAGAATGGCATGAACAACACTCTCTCTCAGTAAATGAAAACATTGTATAAAGCAAATAGGAAGCTATAGAAGAGAAATAAGAAACTGAACAGGGCACTCATTGATCTTAGGTTAAAATTATTCATGAGGAAAGCCAGAATGGTATTGACTACCAAAATAAGCAGAAAAAGGAGGTTGGATGTTCTTGCAGAAGTTTCAGTGCACATGGAATAAATTTTTAATGAAATTGCGTGAGGACATGAAAGAGTTTTGCAATGGGGGTATGTTGAGCCCCGAAATTGTCTCCTCTTTTGCCAAACTTCACTTCATTTCATCATTCCTTTATCATTTCATAAACCTAAAAATCAATGAGAATGCTTAATATTTCTTAAAGGTTGCATATAGTGATTAACTTATTGTAATTTTGTGATTTTTGTTGTCCTAGTGATTTTTGAACAGTGTAGCTACAAAATGTAGTCATTATGTAGCCATTCAAGCGTTCTGTAGCTATTTTGGTGTTTAAGTATGTTACAGGTGTCATCTAGAGAAAAGGCACACATGGGTGGATTCCAAATCTTCCCTACATCATTCCTTCCCATCCACAAGGACTGAATCGATAGCTAGAGGTGTCTAACCACATGGGCAGAGCAAAGGTCAAAGAAGTTGTTTTCTACAAGGATTAGGACTCTTGATTTTCTTTACAGCAAATCACGAGTCCCAAAAGAGTTTTAATTTGATTCTAAATTCAAATCTACTCCTGTACCTATTTTTGTTCAATATTAGTTATGAACTTGCATATAAATTAAGCTCTGTAATACCAAGAAACATAGTTGATACATGTTTTATCATTACAGTGATACTCTGTTTTCAAGCTTTGTGTTAATAAAAAGGAGTTTTAGCCCTGATGCTGTTCTGAATACAATCTTGAGGACTTAAAGGATTAATGCCAAATTGATAGCAGAGGACCCCTGCTATTTGAGGAGGTTTTACATGTTTTCTAGATAAGTCATTTTCAATTCTATTTTGTCATATTTCCTTACATAGACTACTTTCTGAAATCATAGCTTTTAGCATTATGTTTCATGTCATTTTCTTAGATAAAGGATCCTCATGATATTGCAGTTAGTCTCTTTCTCAAGCTCTTCCAATATATATCTATTAAATGAATGGGATTCAATTGTAATATTATGAGTTATTAGCATTTCATTTTCTGTCATTTAGTTAAAAAGAAGATCCTCATTATACTATAGTTAGTCTCTTTCAAAAAGCTTTTCCAATAAATCTCTAATTCACGAATGATATTTAGTTGTAATATTGTGAGTTATTGATTGTTTTTTTTCATACAAGATCCTTATCACATTATGATTAATCTCTTTCAAAAATCTTTTCCAATAAACCTCTGACTCATGAATGAGATTTAGTTGTAATGTCATAAGTTGTTTCAACACTTCATAGGATATCCTTACTACATTATAGTAATATTTTTCTCAATATTTTCCAATAAACCTCTATCAAATGAATGAGATTTCACTATAATGTTCTAATTTACTGTTTGTTTCAGTATTTCCTTTTATGTTTTAGGAGATCCTCATTGCATTAGAATTAATCTTTTTCACAAGCTCTTCCAACAAATCTCTAACTAAATGAATCAGATTAAGTTGTAGTATTTTGAGTTACTTTTCATCTCATGAATGATCATTTAATAAGTTGTAATATCCATGGATTAGGACTCTCTGTTTTCATCATTTTCTAGTTAGGAACAAAACTTTCAAATAAACTCTGTTTTAACTCATTTCTTAACATTTCCTTTTCTCCCTCTTGACATAGATTTAACTTCATCTTTTTAGCATAGAGCAAAATACTAAGGATCAAACATAAAAACCCAAAAATATCAATAAAACACTAAAAAAAATGAAGTAATAAAAAGGGATACTTAGGCACATATAGTGCATTATACTTCATCAGTTTACTAGCCCTGGTCGATAATTTATGCTATCAATTTAGGACACTAAATTGACTTAACATGGCTGTCATACTGGTCAAGATTACGTGGCCTAAACCTCTATGATGCAACTTCTCCTCAAAAAATGGATCAAGATTAGACATAGATTGGAGATAGAGTTCAGAAATCAGAGAGTTCAAATCACACAAATGACACAAAAGGCAAAGGGAACTATTGTGACCCCTTCGGTCATATTTATAGCTTAGGTGGGTCTAAAACGGTCTCCTGTGCATTAATTTGGCTCCATAAATGATAAAACGATTCCAAATATGAAGTAATATCCTCATTAAATGCAATTTAGACTCTCCTCCAAATAGTAAGAATCATGTCTTGTCCATATTTACTATTCCAAAGACTATATTTTGGCACTTCTATGACCCAGGAAATCTCCACGGGAAGCTACTGCGCATGCGTTACACCTATCTGCGCATCCACCATCCCGTATGTGCAAATCTAATTATTTGTCCATATATTCATTTGGTGCATGCAGGAAGAGGATCATCATTGTACGGCTTCAATCAATCTCCATTGACATACCCAAGAAGTTTTTATCCAATCAATGTGGCTAGACACATCGCACCTCCATCAGTGATCTCCTTAACGATATATGGTCCTAGCCAATGCATATTGAACTTCCTTAGGTGGCACACAAATTTTCTGTCATATAACAAGACCAAATCTTCTTCCTTAAATACCTTCTGTCTAATATTCCTATCATTCCATGCCTTTTCACATGCATTCTGCACTTGCTGATGGAAATTTGCAATAAATTGATCCTCTTCTAGTGCGACCAATTGTTCCTCCATAATATCTCGCTTTGCCATATATGTGAATGCTTCAATTCCCAGACTGGGGACACTGTACTCCATTGGCATCATAACTTCCTACCCATAAACCATCTTGAACGACGTCTTTCCTGTCAACTTCTTGCATGTAGTTCTATATGCCGATAGAACCGTAGGTATGCACCCATCCAAATAATTCTGGTTATATGCACCCATCTTATTGAAAGCTTCTACCACACTAGTCGCCTGTGGGTAATATGGAGTACTCTTCTGATGATGAATCTAAAATTATTCTTCCAAAGCGTTAATGGTTTCATTTAAAAAGTGCGTACCTCGATCACACATCAAAATATTAGGGCATCCAAACCGAGTCAATATGTTCTAAAAAAATGAAGTGCGTGATTGTTTCTGCACTACAATCCTTCACTGGCTTAGATTCAACCCATTTGGTCACATAATCTATTGTAGTGATTATGTAATGCGCACCTGTCTTCTTCCCTGGAGGGTCAATAGGTCCAAAAAAATCTATGGCCCATTTTTCAAATGCTTGCAAAGACATTTGTGGTTGCAACGGAAACTCATATTTGCATGATGGATTTCCTATTCTTTGGCATACATCGCATGTGTGGGAATGCTCATATGCATCGTTGTGTAGTGTGGGCCACCATAAACCAGCTCGCAAAATATTTTGCGTAGTGGATTTCCTTGCATAGTGACCTTTAAAAACCCCTCCATGAGCTTAACCTATGATGTCTTGTCTCTAAAATTCTAAGACATATCTTCGCAAGACCTCATCTCCACCAATTTTTTACAACTGACCGATAATGATAGTAAAGTTAGTTGTGTGCACCACCAACTCTTTCTTCTATTGCAATGTGTACTCCTAGGGCACATGTCCAGTATTCAAGAAAGGAATGATATCAGGGAAATAATCATCAACCACCTTTATATAAAATAACTACGCATCAGGTAATCCATCTTCCAAGCTAGTTGACTCTTCTCCATTCTTAATGTTCAACAGATGATCTGGCCTAGCAATCAATCTCTCGGGCTTCACAATAACTTCAAATTCATACTCCTATAAAAATAGCAACCACCTGCAGATCTTCCCCCCCAACACAGCCTTATTGACCAGGTACTTCAAAGCAGAGTGGTCAGTAAACATCTTGAAGTGTCCTCCAAATAGATAGTGGCAGAATTTTTGCAGCGCATAAACCATCGCCAATCCTTCTCTCTTTGTTAGTGTCTCGTGTGTTAGTCATCTATAATTCTAATTTTATCCAAAGATGACTAAATTTTGACAAACCCATATTTCTAGAACAAAATTGCAAAAAACATTATGAGTTCTAGAAATCTCACGGCCTTCATCTTTCTAATTTTGTCATTTCACCAAAATCTTCATCTATTTTTCCTAAAAATATTATCTTTTTGTTCCTTAGTAGTGTTGTTCCTTAAACAGTGTTGTTCCCTAAAGTGATGTTCCCTAAAGTGTTGTTCCTTAAGCTGATGTTCCCAAAGCTGCTGTAGTTGTTCCTCATTCAAAATCCTCAAGAAACACTACTGAACAAAAAGAGATTGTATGTAGGCCATTTTTTTTCATCATTTGCTTGCTTGCAGTAGAGTAAAATTTTTAGGCTAAGAAATGTCTCCTAGAAGCACCTTAGACCTTTTTACTCTTCACTGCCTTTATGTTTTCATCTGTTGAAGGTTTTATTAAGTAATTTTACTGCTTTTCAAACCCTTAAGCTTGTTTATTTCAGAAATAATTCAAAAATTTGGCTTCAAGAATGATTTATGGTTTTCCCTGCTTACTTTCTGCCACCTAAAAACTGTTTTTGAAGTCTCCCTTTGAAGTACCATTGTTTACAGTCTACCAGAGAGGTCTGTTTTGATCATGCCCTTTGTTCTTGTTGAAATGATTGTTTTGAAGGTCTTTATAATTGCAGCCTTAGATGTTTAGGCATTCCCTCTTCTATGATGCAGTTATTGGTGAATCTTAATGTTTTCTTATCCATGAAAGTGAAATCTTTGGATGAAATAGGGCATTCCCCGACTCCTAGATTTTGTTTCAAAATTTTGTCTTGGAATTATTATTTGCTGAAGTGTGGTTTCTGGAATTTATGGTTAGCCCTGTCTATAGAATTCCTCTTCATGTTCTGATAATGTTTTAAAGTCCCTTTTTTCTCCTTCTAAATTCTTAATGTCCATTTCATTTTATCCACCAAACCCAAGATCCACTGGCCTAGTTAGATTTTCCCTTTGATATCCCATATCCATTGATTGAGCTTGTTATAGCTTCATCTTGACTCCATTGCCCAATGGATTTGATGTTTCTCCTTTCTATCTATGTTTCCTAGATTATTCATGTCCAACTAGCCAAACACAAACAAACAAACTTTCACTTAATAACTAGCCTAAAATCAAACTTTTACAAGCAAACAAGTCATATATTTGCAAAACATATTGAGAGATCCCTCTCTAAGACTAGGAGGGCTAGATCCTAGAGCTCTAAAGACTGGTTTATATGTTGCCTTGTCATTTGGTTTACCAATTGGCCAAATAACAAGAAACCAACACCGTGATTTACAGATTGGTAGACCAAATGCATAGGGTAACATCACAACAGTCTTTGGAGTCCTAGGACCTAGCCTTCCTGGACTCAGAGGGAGCTCTCTCTATTATGTGCGAAGGATATAAACTTGTTCGCTTTAAGTGTTTGATTTTAGGCTAGTTGTTAAGTGTAGGTTTGTTGTTTGTTTTGGTTGGGGTAAGATGATCAAGTAGGATAGGTGGAGTGAGAGGTTATCAAATCAATTGGGCTATGGAGTTTATGAAGTCATTGATATCTCAATAATGGATTGGGGTACATCACAGGGCAAATCTAGTGTAGTTAATGGATCTTTAAATTTTATGTGTGAGGTGAAATGGACATTAAGTTTGGGAACCAAGGTAGGGAAAAAGGTAGTTAAGAATCCTTTTTCAAATAAAAATGAACAGAGAGATCTTAAATAATGATAAGCAAAAGATGCTAGTCATGAGATAGGGCACACCATTTACTCAATAACAATACTTTTAAACAAATACACATTCAAGATATACAATCCAGTGGCGAAAATGATGTAAGACAACTTATCTAACTTCAATGATTCTACTTTCAATATTTGAAAACATATGAGAGACAAATAGCATTAATAAATGAAGAGGGAAATCCTAAACATCATTCATTAACCTATAAATAAATTTGAAGCAAAATGATAAGCATATACAAAGGGCAAGATCGAAACAAGACCTCTTTGGCTTAACCTAATCAATCAATACATCAAAGAGAGATTTCAAGACAGAGTTTAGATAGCATAAAACAAGTAGGGCTTACCATGAATAATGTTTGTAAACTAGCATATTAATCCAATAATGAAATAGACGAGCTTAGGTGAGCCTAAGGAGCAACTAAGAATTCCTTAAACTAACCCAGCAGAGGAAAACATGAAGACAATAGCAAACAGGAGGAGTGAGGTGCCTCAAACAACATTTCTCATCCTATACTCTTCTGAGCTATTACAATATAGAAATATGGACATATGAAAAACAAGAAAAAAATGAAAAAATAAGAGATACTTCACCATTAACTAAACTCAGGAATCCTGCAAGCAATCCTTCATCATTATCAACCAAGGCGAATCATCCACAAGCTCCACAACACTAGATTGTTCTTCAACTTCTAAAAACCATATATTGCTCTTAAGCACATCAAAGCCCCAATATTACAATGAATCCTCATGCCTTATATAACAAGAAAGGAGGAGGAAAGCCTAATAGATCATCTGGAAGTCTATTGGCTAATCAAAAGTATCTATATTGTCCTTGAGGCCTTGCAAGGCCCAAGGCACGAAAATATCTAAAATAAATATCTTTTCGGCCATTCTTAGCAATTAAATTGACCTTTAGGCTCTGACAAGCCTACAAAAACTTTCCAAATGCACATTCTAACTTGTCAACCACAGGAGTGTAGCACTGTATGTCAAATTTGAATTTGCATGCCAGGAGCGTAGCACAGGAACAAAAAAAATGGGTCTTCTTACGACCATGTTTTGAAGGCCTTCCCGATGTTGGAAAAGGCTCTGTGATGGCTCCTTGGAAAGCCCTTAAATTCTAATTTCCAGATATAATTTTTTTTTTTCAATATGACCTCTAAAACCTGTCCAAAAAGTGAAAATACCAAGACTGGTAGGAGCATAGCACATGCCCTGAAAAGCAAGAAGCATGGTGAAAAATTGGGTGTTTTTGACCTTTTTGGAGGACCAAAACAACTCCAATTGATCTGAAAATTGGTGAGCATGATCCTCTCATGATGAGGAATCCAAAAATGCAAGGCTTTTCTCCTGAAGATGCCATGAAAAAGAGCATAGCACCAAGTGTGCTGCGCTCCTACCCTCAAATTTTGCAAAAAACAAAAACTTATCCAAATTCTCCCAAATTTGGTGGATAAGTCCTTCGTAGGGTTTGGAAGACCTGTAGAAAATATTGAGGCAAGATTCCAAGGTTTACTTGGTCTTTTCCTCTTTTTAGTGTTTTGAATTTGAATGAGGGCCTCTTTGATATGACAATGAAAAAAGGTGTGATGGTAGTCTTTTTGGTGTCTTTATCATGGTTGTGGTCTTCATTTTCATTTTTTGCTGTGTCATCTTCTCCATTGTCTTCTTAATCAGAGTCATTTTTTCCCCACTGCCATTGTCTTCATCTTCTACCTCTGTCTCTTCTTCTAATTCTGTCTTTTCATCATCTATCTTCATTCCTACTGATTTCTGCACTGTCCTCTGATTTGTTTATGAGCCTTACTATTTTTATTGTCATTATGACCATTATGATTGTTGCCTTCTATTGCCTTCAACACTATTTTTTTGCACCTTCATTTTGCTCCTCATTACTGCTAGGAGCCTCACTATTTTCATTGTCATAACTGTCACCATGGCTCTTTTTTTTACTGTCATGCTCTTCACTATTGTAAGTTTCATCATTGTTTGTAAATTCATTGCCTTCTGCATTACCTTTTGCCTTATTCACATCTTCTAATTATAAATCATCAAAGCCTAAAAATGTGTTTTAGGACTTGAACATACCCTTAAGGACACTTTAAAACCCTTGGCAGAGTTATTTGAGTTGAAATTAGGATTGTTAGTGTGTGGAGGCCCTCCTGGCCAAAAATGTAGTGTAGGCGAGTAGCGTCGGGCCAGTCAGGCAAAGGCTGTCGGACCTGTCGGGTCGGCCAAATGCACAACATTGTGCGAGTTGGGTCAGTCGGGTTGGGAAAGGTAGTGTGCAGCTAGGTGCACAGCGCATGCAAGTGGTCAAGTCCATTGGGAATTACTGAACGGGCTCTGTGCACAGCGCCCGGGCCAGTCGGGTCACATTTCCAGGCCTGTTGGGCAAAAAATGCAGGCGCGCAACGCCCTGTGTAAAAATACACAGGAGGAAGTTCCAGGCGTGCAGCACAAGGAATTTTTGCTTTTTTTGCAAGTGAAAAATGTTTTTCTGAAGTGTTTAATGAGTTTAATGAGCTTATGAATTGCTCTTAACCTTTTCCATCCATTTCTAAGGTTTTTTTCAATATTTTTAACCCTTTCTCACCAACTCTTTTTGACATTCTTACTCTATAGGTGACTGATATGATAACCTTGATTTATGCCTTTAGTCTGAGGGTTTGATATATTTATATTGATATAGAAGCAGTCTTAAAAACTTCCCTCTCTTCCACTGATACTCTTTTTCCATCCTTGTTCTTTGAAGCAATGAGACACCTTATCTTGGCAACCTTTTGATGCTTATACATAACAACTCCTTCAAACTCTCCCTTTGCTATCATTATGGAGTTCACCTCACCCTTTCCCTCTTTTATTTATATTTGCTAACAAACTTCCATTATTTTTGGCTTGGTGTGCCACCTCTATGGTCATTCTGCAATTTGTCACTATTTGGCACACTGCTTGACCTTCAAGCTTAACAAACCTTAGTTTCACTTTAAGCCCAAATGGTTTCCCTTTCTTCAACTGTGAGTTGTCTTGACCTAGGGCACACTATATACCATTTCAATTCTTTCTACTGATGGCTTATAACACTCTTGCAGAAGTGTCAATGTCTTTGTATCTTCCTTTTGCAGAATTTGAACTTGATTTGGAAGGTCTTCCTTGAAGGTTCTTCTGATCTCTATCAGAGATTTAGAAAACCTTGGAGGAAACTTGAAAGGGCTCTAAAGTGGTATGAGGGGTTAATTTTCTTAGGAAGCCCTACTAGCCAAGGGCACAGCACCACCTCCCAGGAGCGCAGTGCCATGTGTAATTTATATGGGAAAAATTTTCCAGGAGCACAACACCACCTCCCAAGAGCATAACACCATTTTGCAGAGGGAATTTGGAGGCCTTCTCGGTGTCCAAATTGGGCCCACAATAGATTTTTGGAAATCTTACTGAGTCTGATTTCCAAAAATTCTTTTTTTTCCCATTTTGTGTTCATTTACCTGTCCAAAAACGTATTCTCCCAACATTGGTCAAAAAGTGTTGAATGACGGTGTAGAAATGTAGAGTGTTGGTGAAGACAACTTTTGGAAGCCTTCCTTAACTCTTTATTGAGCTCATGTTAGCTCATTGGAGATATATTAAAGTCTAGTTGTCTTTTAATCTATCAAGAAAGTCATTTGGACACTCTAGCTGTGATAAAACCTGTTTTTCCCAAGGTCACTCCAGCAATGCAAAAAATTTCCTGTGACACCTATATTGTTTACATTGCTCCCAAACCATGATACCTGTGTAAAAAATGAAGGAGATTTTTCTTCTTGGCCCTATTATGGAAAAAAACCACTTTCACTTTTTCCAATTTCATCTCTTTTTGGCTATAAACATATTTTTAAACAAAAATGGCCCTAGGTGTGGCAAATGACTTGGCCCTTGGAATGAATTCTTGGAAAATGATGGAGGCGTGATGTTTATGAGTTTGTATGGACTTATGTTTTTTGATATGATCTATAATATGGATCCTTTTCTCCTATTCCTCCTTTCCATAGCAAACCCTAGCTTAGTTGGAAGAGGAAATTAGGGTTTGGTGTAGGGAATTTAGGATTGCCTTGTAGAGGGAGGGGAATGAAAGGGTTAAGGGTTATATAAATTCTTGGGGAAAATTTTGGGAATAGCGATAGATATTAGAGAGTAGGGGAAAGTGGAATTTGAAGAATTTAGTGAGGGTAAGGGTTCCAAAAGGTCAAAACACAGGCCTAGTCTAAAAAAGTGTCAAATTGTGGCAATAAATTAGGCTTTGTAGAAAAATGATGATTTTGAGGGATAGGAGTGATGGGAAGTGTTGATGAAGGTATATTAAGGATAGGGGAAGGTGTAAGAGCATAAAGATACAAGCTTTATTGATGATTTAACCATGGAAGTCATGAAACCAAGAAAAATGCCCTTAAAAACCCTAGATGAACAATGGAGGAGTTAGGCAAAACAAAATAGAGGGCTGAGGCCAAAGGTGGAAAAAAATAGTGATAATGAGTGGCATGAGCCCACGATGGGTCCTTTGGGAGTAGTGAGCTGACCTTGACATGATGGGATGATGAAATAGTGAAACATTTATCCTAAGGGTAATGAAGGTAGTGAGATTTCTAGAACTCACAATGTTCATGAACTTTGTTTCTAGATATCTAGGATAAGCATTTAGTCATCCATGAGAAGAAAAAATTACTGATGACTAACACTCTCCATAGTTGAATAATTAAGCTTCACACTTGATAGCTTCCTACCTGCAAATGAAATAGGGTGGTTGATCTCCCCATCTCTTGGATACACTAAAATAGCTCTGAGTGCGATGCAAGAGACTTAAACATGGACATAGAATACCTTCGACAAATATGGAAATATCAGTATGGGCACGGTGACCATCTTCTCCTTCAGAAATTCAAAAATATTTTGAAATTCTTCATCCCAATAGAATGTCACGTCCTTCTTGAGAAATTTCTCCATGGGAAAAGTGATCAGTGCATAACCCTGAATGAACTTACGATAATATCCATTATTCCCCAAAATTGAGCGCAATTGTTTGACACTCACAATAACCTCCAGATTAACAATCACTGCAATATTCATGGGATCTACCATCAACCCTTGTTGGGAGACAACATGACCAACAATATCCCAAATGGCACATAAAATATACACTTCTTCAAATTAAGTGAGATCTGATACTTTCTGCAGGTATCCAGTATTAGGCGAAGACTTGATACATGATTTTTCAAGATCCCAAAGATAATACAATCATCAAGTATACTTATAAGAACTTGTGGATATACTCCTTTAATGCAGCTACTACTATGCGTAATAATATAGAAGGCTCATTCTTCAATCCAAAAGGCATGGTTGTATATTGAAAATATCCCCATTCTGTTGCAAAGGTTGTCTTACTCCTATCCTCCAACGCAATTTTGATCTGATGATATACTAAGAAACCATATGTGAATGAATAAGCCTCTTTTCATCCTACATTGTCAAGGATCTCATCAAAAAATGGGGTTGGTAATGGATCATGCACACAGGCATCATTCAGTTTGTGTAGGTCCACACAAATCCTTATTTATCCTTTAGACTTCTTATCCTGTACTACCATAGGACTCACCCAATCAGACTCCTCCACTGGTTCTATAATTCTTGAAGAAACAATTTTATTCAACTCTTCCTTAAATTTCAGCTTATATTTTGGATTCAATTTGTATGGGCACTGCTTCGCAGGTTGCGCATAAGGTTTGAATGTGATCTTCATTACCCCAAGCTCTCCAATTATCCCTTTCAAATCAGAATTTTTTTTAGGAAACAGATCTTGATACTTAGTCAATAGCTCTACGACATTTCCCACTGTATCATCATCCCAATTATCTCCAATCTTCACTAACATTGGCTACTCCTCAGTACCAATGTTCACTTGTTGAATCTTCAGAGGATTTGTGACATCCAAAGATATAATTGAAGGCCATCAAATGCGTGGTGTCCCTAAGATTTAGGGATTGTGATATTCCTTGGATCTTCGTCATTTTATTCAACTGTCAGATTTCTGCAATTCACAATATCCCTCATCTGCGCATCCCATGCTGGCAAAGCACGCTCTATCTTCTGTTTGGTTGCATCAAAGATAACCTATTGAATACCTCGCAGTGATTTTACCAAGCAGTCAAACCCACTCTCAAAGCTGAAGTTTAAAATGAAACTTTTAGTCAGTGCAAACCATTCATTGGTTCCTCAGTGTAGCTCCGTCTCTAGGTACCAATCAATAGGCACCTTCCCCAATGTGTGAATGAACATGTGTACCCATTTTGGTCTCAGCTTTGTGCCGCATAATTCACTCTATTTGGCCAGATGTCTGCGCGAATCACCTTTTCTAGAATAAACCTCTTCCATTTTGGTAGTTGGACATTCAAAGTGCAACCTCATCATTTGAGCGCATTCTTCCTAGTTTCCCATGTTTCCTTTGTGAGTCTCCCACCATCGTGTTGGAGTCACGCACATGGATATATCCAGTGCATGAAATCTTTGTTCTTCTGGAAAAGTTCTTTATAGTTCTCCTAAAAACATATTCACATTATTTAAACCATGATAATACGATAATTATCATACATCTGATGATATGCAGTGAAGAGATCTGGCCACTCGGTTGTAATATAGATATTTCATGTAGCCAATTCTGCCAGTTCTCCAACTCTTCATCTGAATCTAAGAAGCAAGAACTGTCTTTTTCCCAGTTAAGCCTTCCATCAACTATCATATTTATCCAATCATCATCTCACACAGTCAACTTATAGATATGGTCAACATCATCGTCCGTGCGCACTAGTTTTGTATAACTTGCACCTTCTGTAGGGTCTAGGGGCACTACAACTCTGGTTCCATTGTTCTCAAATACCATACTTATTCTCTTAAGATTTATGATTCCATCCATATCAATAGCTCAATCCAAGCCCAACAGTGCAGGATAAGGATCAATATCATCAACAATTTGTATGACTTCAAAATATGGAACCACCTTAACTCCTTCAATATCTACTATCACCTGTGATAGTCTTCATAATGGAATGATTTTATGTTGATTCTCCATGCGGAGTTGAATAGAAAACCACTCCAACTTAGGCTCTCCCATGCAGTGCCAAGTTTTCTTAGGTAAGAGTTTTGAATCAGACCCTAGATCTAGAATGACCTGATCCATCTCATAGGCACTGATGTTAGCAGTTAAGCGAATCGCTCGCCCAATTCTTATTTTGTTCTTATGTATCTTATTGAAAACTATCTGTTCCATATGAGGTTCCTTTACTTCCTAGTTATCTATCAATGCTTGAATATTCTCCACTGCTTTCTTGTTGCACAGTAACTTGATGAAAGCTTGTAAGAATGGCTTTATTTATTCATCTACTTCAGTCGCATCCATAATTATACCTGATGTTGATGTGATTGCTTATGCAAACCCCTTCTTTGCTTCTACAAAAGTGCCTTTTCCGTGCTATAAATCAAATCCATCCTTTTTCTCAAGTGCCTTTCAAATCCAAAGATCAGCTTCCGGCTTCTTTCCTTTATCTTTGCCAGTGACTTCACCACTTATAATGACAACATTACCGCTAGGATCCTCTTCGTGCAGCTCTGCCCTTACCATATGAATATTCTATGTCGGATTCTGTGTTTTCTGCTCCTGCATCTTAGCAATCAAAGAAAGACAATCTTAAATTACATGATCAAACTGCCTACAATACCTGCAAGTTTGTTGCGTAGGATTTGGAAAATTGCACACATAGTGACCAACATCTCCACAATTGTAGCAGATACGTTGTCCCCTTCCTCGACCAGCTGATCCTCCTCCTCTTCTTATTGTTATAGTATGGAATCCACTACGCCTAGATGGGGATGCTAGTGAGGCAGTTTCAGCTTGCATTCTATACAACTTAGATTTTTCTATCATCAAATCAAGACTTCAACAGTGATTTTCATCATGTCCTAGCGATGAGAAGAATCTAAAAAAAAACTGATTTAGCTCAGGCATATATTTTCCAATCTTGAGATAGCAATTTATCGCATGTAGACACATAAACTGAAAAATTGTGCACCATACCGGAGGTGTCCCACTTGTTCCAACCACACTCTTGAGCGGGCTTGGTCCTCCAGTGTGCATATTATCATTGAACACAGGGCATTGGTCCTTATGATGCTCAGAAGCTCTACATCGTATGCTCTATACCTCGATGCATAAATCCTTGCACTTATCTTTGCACATATTATGAATCTCAAAATGCATTTCTTCTAACTGACTCTGAATCTACTTAGTTCCGATCATAATGGGCATCGACAAAACTTCTAGTTTCATCGTATTTTCTATATCCTTAGCCTATGTGGAAATATTTTGTTGACTCAAGGGCTGGCACAGACGTGGGAGCATCATAGAAATAAACCATTCCTTGTGTTGGTATCGTAAATAGTGAATCCATTGTCTCAGATAGTGCGATTTTACCTCTGATCTACATCCCATACAGATTCGTTCACCTACTGGTGAATTTCTTTCAACTCCGTGACACATTACACGTATGATTTTGGCTTCTTAAATTTTTCTTTTAGGGAAGCCTTTAGATCATTCATATTTTCATTATTTTTTCCTGATACATATCTTATATACTAGTCTAGCACGCTGTATTGAAAAGCAGTGGCTAATTGCGCTTTCTTAACAAGTCACTATTAACCTATTGTGCTCTTCCTACATCATCAGTGTAAAGCTAGAATTTCTCCGTATCTTCATTGCCAATACCTCTGAAAGTAGGAAGCTTCATAGACGTGACCATATCTACACCTGGTGGACGTGGAGATGGAGGTGGATTGGATGACTTGTGAGATGAGTGTAGAAGTGGAGTGGATGGGATATGAACTATGGTCAACACTCCTTGATTATTTTGATCTTGTGAGACCTCTTCTTCTTCGGAGTGGATAGATTCATTAGAGCTACTAGTATCTGGTTCGTCTTCATTATCCGATATATCCTTGAGAGGGTTGTAAATAAACCCTTCTTCTAGATCTGTGCAGTAATTTCTTACACTACGCATAGTCAGGCCTCTTCAGGACATTCATGCAATATGCTCACATAGAGAACCATGTTCACACAATAACATCTTAATCCACAACTTCAAAGAGCACATGAACTTACCTCTGGTACCCTTAAAAAATCTTCTATTAGCTTTAGAACAAGAAACAAATTTATCAATAACAAAATAAGTCACAAATCCTCTGAGAACATGAACGATCCAATTTTGCTGGTATTTTCTAACTGTTGTACCAATTTTGGAGTCCACTGAGTGACTGTGTTGTCCTTCATGCAAGTATTAAATTCAGTCAATCGAAACAACTACTCATGCATCTCACTCGCAGAGGAAGCAAATAATATCTCGTGAACTTATGTATAGATGTACTTTTGAATCCACTCTTCAACATATTATTTAGAGCTTCTATTCTATTGGATCGTGAATTCAAGGATATTTGTATCTAGCCAATCTCTTATTTCGTTCTACCTTGCATGCCAATACATCAATTCTCCCTCAAAATGATGCAGGTTCCGGAAACAAAACCATTTTTTGGCTTGAGGGGTCGTGACCCAGGTTCGGATTTATTGCGCAACCAACAAACCCTCCAACTACTGTCCCTTTCAGCAATGACCTGCTTGCGCAGATCAAACTGTCACCCGAAGCAGTATGGGGGGGTGTTGGAACCACGTTTATGCACCCTGAGGAAGAATTTTATGTTGTGGCCCTAGACAGACTTATAACATAACTTATCACAGATAATATGCAGATGCACACAACAACAAAACAATAGGCTAACATATCAACTTCATCACAGATTATTCCAACATGAAATATATATGTCTTCATGCATAGTAAACAAATACACATAAGTAGATATATTCATCAATCATGTAATTTAATCATCAAATGATACTCATGCATAAATTATTTTATTTATCTGTGCAGATGCAATTTAACCATAACATAATTAAAGTTGCAGTCACATAACATATTCTGCTCTCAAGAAAATAACAGACAACAGATTCAGTTCACCAAAGACATCTAATGCATTAATAGATCCAACAATTCCAGTACATTCAAACTTCCCTTACAATTTACCCTTACGCGCACACAACCAGGAGAGTCTGCACACAACCAGGACTAAGGTCTCCATGCATATAGTCATCAGGAGCCTTTTCTACCCAAAAACCCAAACTTAGATCAAACCCTTACAAAAATTTCATTATCAAAACATAAGATAATATATCCTTACTTGACTCGATCTATCTATATTTATAATAATCTTAGTGCACAGATACAATGGTCTCAAACCATGGTTCAAGACTCATATTTTTCCCTTAAAACCCATTTATATTGATTAGGGACTTTGACTTGTCCCAAAGCCCCTTTGAATCTTCTGTGTAGTGTGCACAACAAAATATATACAAAAAACATAACCAAAATTGACCCTAGGGGACCTCGCTCCAACAGGCCCCCAACAAAATTTATGACTCGTCCCTAGTCACTATGTAGTGGGCTCCTTCATCTTTGCTTTGAGCACGATGACTGAGGTCTTCAGTGGAAAGACCACTTCAACACTCTGCGTAACAGCTCCCTCTACTTCTTTCACCAATTTTTTCAATTGTCGGCCCTTTAGCTGCTATACCAATGCTGCGTTGGGTCTGATGAAGGTTCTTCGGTGCACCATCCAATGTCTGTGATAACTGCAGGGCTTCCTCAGCCCACCGCTGCATCCCTGCTTCTAACAACTTCTCATGGTGACGCAGGTCCTCTATCTATGTTTGGATCGCTCGACCCTCCTAAAGGCAGGAAAGTCACTCTACGATCACCAATGTGGGCATCACCATCATGATATCTATGAACTACAACTCTTTCATGCATAATTCATCATGTAGCTGCTGCACCATTAGATATTTATGAAATAAATTCTAGACACCAATTTCCTCATCTAACAATTTGAAACACTCTCTAATTGTATTTGATATACTATCTATCGTTGCCTTGACCTTTACAACACGCTATGCTATGAATTCCGGAGGTGTTTCTGGCTGCAGCTTCATATGTAAATCTACAATTACAGTCTGCAGTTCATCGTACGATGCCTTTAGCGTAGCGGCTAGCCCTTTATTTAGGTCCTTCGAGACCTTGACTGAAGCTTTGCGCAGTGTGAAATATGTAGGCAACTGTGAGATAGGGGACATTTCTACCTTATCCTCTTCTTCCATGATTGTCTCAGACAACTCTTCCATGAGCTTCTTTTGGCGCTGAGCCGCAGTGGAATGCAACTTAAGGGTCTTCTCTCTCAGAGATTTATGGGACCTTGAGGTCTGTTCCTTCTTGGTTTTAGCTGGCACATGGGTCTCAGCGGCTTGCACAGCCGGTTCCTCTTCGGGTCTGGTGGCCATCATAATGGGCCTGATTATGTGGCCTAAACCTCTACAATGCAACTCCTCCTCATACAATGGATCAAGACCAGACATAGAGTGTAGATAGAGTTCAGAAATCAGAGATTTCAATTCACACAAATCACACATAAGGCAAAGGGAACTAATGCGACCCCTTTGGTCATATTTGTAGCTTAGGTGCGTCTTGAACGGTCTATTGTGCATTAATGTGGCTCCATAAATGATAAAAAATCTCCAAATCTGGCATAATATCCTCATTAAATTCAATTTAGACTCTCCTACAAATGGTAAAAATCATGTTTTCTCTAGATTTACTGTTCCAATGACTATATTATGGCACTTTTTTGACCCAATCAACCTCCGCGCACAGCTACTGCACATGTGTCACACCTATCTTCGCATCCACCATCCCATCTGCACGGATCCAATTCTTCGACCATATAGTTATTTGGTGCATGTAGGGTGAGGATCATCCCTGTATGACTTCAATTGGCTTCCGTTGACATACCCAAGAATATTTTCTCCCCTCAACATGGCCAGATGCACCGCACCTCCATCAGTGATCTCCTTAATGATATATGGTACTAGCAAATGCATCTTGAACTTCCCTTAGTGGCGCACAATTTTTTTTTCATACAACAAGACCAAATATTCTTCCTTAAAGACCTTTTGTATAATATGCCTATCATGTGATTCCTTTTCGCACGCCTTTTTCACTTGTTGATGGAAATTTGCAATAAATCAGACCTCTTCTAGCACGACCAACTGTGAAAATCGTTCCTCCATAATATCCTACTCTACCATATTTGTGAATGCTGTAGTGCGCAGACTAAGAACAATGTAATCCATTGGAATCGCAACTTCTTACCCATACACAAGCCTGAACGGAGTCTTTCCTATCAACTTCTTGGATGTAGTTCTATATGCCCAAAGAACTGTAGGTATGTGCACATCCCAATCATTCCAGTTAGCATTGAAAATATTAGTAAGCGTAGTCTCCAATATCTTATTGAAAACTTCTACTGCACCATTCGCCTATGGGTGATATGGAATACTCTTCTGATGATGAATCCAAAATTATTCTATAGGAGAGTCAATGGTTTCATTCAAAAAGTGCATACCTCGGTCACTCATCAAAATCTTAGGGCATCCAAACCGAGTCAATATGTTCTAAAAAATGAAGTGCGCAGTTGTGTCCACACTACAATCCTTCACCGACTTAGCTTCAACCCATCTGGTCACATAATTTTTCGCAATGATTATATAACACACACTTGTCTTCTTCCCTGGAGGGTAAATAGGTCTAACAAAATCAATGTTCCATTTGTCAAATTCTTGCAAAAACATCTATGGCTGCAAGGGAATCTCATCTTTGTGTGTGCGGCAGTGCACATATGCATCATTGTGCAGTGTGGGCCACCATAAGCCAACTCACAAAATATTCTGCCCTTTGTCTTTCCCTGCATAGTGACCTCTGGAAACCCCTCCATGAGCTTAAGCTAACATGTCTTGTCTATCAAATTACATGACATACCTTCACAAGAACTCATATGCACCCATTTTTTACAACTAATCAATAATGATAATAAAGTTAGTTGTGTGCGCCACCAACTCTTTCTTCTCTTGCAATGTGTACTCCTCGAGCACACATCCAATAGCAAAGAAATTAATGATACTAGGGAAATGATCATTAACCACCTTTATAGAAAATAACTGCACATTGGGTAATCCATATTCCAATATATTTGACTCTCCTCCATTCTCAATGTGCGACAGATGATCTAGCCCAACATTTAGTCTCCCAGGCTTCAAAATAACTTCAAAGTCATACTCCTAGAAACATAGCAACCACCTGCAGATATTCTACCCCAACACAGGCTTATTGACTAGGTACTTCAAATCAAAGTGGTTAGTAAACATCTTGAAGTTTCCTCCTAATAGATAGTGGAAGAATTTCTGCAGTGCATAAACCATTTCCAATTATTCTCTCTCCAGAGTTGAAGAATTACACTCCATGCTTGATAGCTTCCTAATTGAAAATGAAATAGGGTAGTTGATCTCCCCACCTCCTGGATACACTAAAATAGCTCTGAGTGCAATGCAGGAGGCATCAACATGGACATGGAATACCATCGACCAATTTGGAAAGACCAGTATGGGCACAGTGACCATCTTCTCCTTCCGAAATTCAAAACTCTTCTGACATTCTTCATCCCAATATTATTTCGCGTCCTTGAGAAATTTCTCCATGGGCGCAGTGATCAGGGCATAACCCTGAATGAACTTACGATAATATCCACTATGCCCCAAAATTGAGCACATTTGTTTGACATTCATAGGAACCTCCAGATTAAGAATCACTGTGATCTTCACAGGATCTACCATCAACCCTCGCTCGTAGACAATATGACCAACAATATCCCAAATGGCACACAAAATATGCACTTTTTCAAATTTAGTGAGATCTGATACTTTCTACATGTATCCAACATTAGGCTCAGACTTGATACATGTTTTTTCAACAACCCAAAGATAGTCTAATCATCAAATTAGACTTGTAAGAAATTGTGGATATCCTCCTTGAATGAAGTTACTACTACGCGTGAGAAGATAGCAGGCACATTATTCAATCCATAAGGCATGATTGTAAACTAAAAATATCCCCATTCTGTTGCAAAGGTTGTCTTAATCCTTTTCTCTAGTGTAATTATGATCTAATGATATACTAAGAAACCATATGTGAATGAATAAGCCTCCTGTTCTCCTACATTTTCGAGGATCTCATCAAAAAATGGGGTTGGGAATGGATCATGCATGCAAGAATCAGTCAGTTTCTGCAGGTCCACAAAAATCCTTATTTCTCCTTTAGTCTTCTTATCCTGTACTACCATAGGACTCACCCAATGAGACTCTTCCATTGGTTCTATAATTCATTCAACAACCATTTTATCCAACTCTTCCATAAATTTATTCTTATATTTGGATTCAATTTGTACGAGCGCTACTTCATAGGTCGTGCATCAGGTTTCAATGTGATCTTCATGACCCCAAGCTCTCCAATTATCCTTTTCAACTCAGAAATCTTTGTAGGAAACAAGTCTTGATACTCAGTCAGCAGCTCTAAGATGTTTCCCACTATATCATCGCCCCAATAATCTCAATATTTTCTAACTTCAGCTGCTCCTCGGTACCAATGTACACTTGTAGAATCTTCAGAGGCTTTGTGACATCCAGTGACGTAACTAGATTCCCTTACTATTTGAATATTCTGTGTCGGGGTCAACGTTTTCTTCTCCTGCATATTAGAAATAAAAACACGATAATCTTAAGTTACATGATCAAACTGCCTACAATACCTGCAAGATTGTCACGTGGGATTTGGGAAATCACGTGCATAATTTCCATCATCTCCACAATTGTAGCAAGTGAGTTGTTCCCTTCCATGACCAATGAATCCTCATCCTATTCCTCTTCCTCTAGTCTGGAATGCACCACGCCCAGATAGGGATGCTGGTGAGGTAGTTTGAGCCTACATTCTATACAGCTTATCTTTGTCAATCATCAAATCAAAACTTTGACATTGTTGTTCATCATGTCCCGGTGACGAGCAAAATCTACAAAAAAAATGCTTTAGCTCTAGCATATATTTTCCAATCCTTGGACAGTAATCTATCACATGCAGACCCATAGACTGAAAAATTGCGCACCATATTGGAGGTGTCCCACTTGGTCCAATCGCACTCTTGAGCGAGCTTTGACTTCCAGCATGTAGATAATCATTGAACACAAGGAATTGGTCCTTATGATGCCCATCAGCTTTACATTGTATGCACCATACCTTTGTGCATACCTCCTTGCCCTTATATTTGTACATATTATTAATTTCCAAATGCATTGCTTCTAACTGACTATGAATTTGCTGAGTTCCGATAACAAAGGCCACTGGCACAACTTCTAGTTTTATCACAATTTCTACAGCCTCAACTTGTGTGGAAATATTCTGTTGACCCAAGGGCTGGCGCATATGTGGGAGAAACATGGAAATAAACCATTCCATGTGTTGTGTATCATCAATAGTGAATCCACCATCTCTGATAGTGCGCTTTAACCTCTGATCTACATCCCATACAGATTCGTTCACCTCCTGGTGAATTTATTTCAACTCTGTGACACATTGCACATATGATTTTGGCTTCTTAAATTGTTCTTTTAGGGCATCCTTTAGATAATTCATAGTTGCATTAGGGTTTATCGATACATATCTTATATACTAGTCCAACACACGGTCTTGAAAATCAGTGGCTAACTACACTTTCTTAACATCATCACTATTAACCTGCTATGCTCTCTACACAAAATCAGTGAAAAACCATAATTTTTGCGTATCTTCATTCCAAATACCTCTAAAAGTAGGCAGCTTCATAGACGCGACCATATCTGTGCCTCGTGGAGGTAGAGGTGGAGGTGGAGTGTATGACTTGTGAGATGAGTGTGGAAGTGGAGTGGATGAGATTTGAACTATGGTCAACACTCCCTAATTATTTTGATCTTGTGAGACTTCTTCTTCTTCGGAGTGTGCAGATTCAGTAGAGCTACTAGTCTCTAGTTCATCGTCACTATTAGTTCTACCCTTGAGAGGACTTTAAATAAACCATTCTTCTATATCTGTGTGGTAAATTCTTCCACTGTGTGTAGTCTGGCCTCTTCGGGACATTCACATAATATGCTCACACAGAGAACCGTGTTCACACAATAGCATCTTAATCCACAACTTCAAAGAGCATAAGAACTTACCTTTGGGACCCTTAATAAATATTCTTTTAGCTTCAGAATAAGATACAAATTGATCAATAGAAAAATCAGTTACATATCCTCCCAGAACACGATTAATTGAATGATCTATCGCACGGGTAATCATACTGCTGGTCTTTTGTAACTGTTGTACCAATTCTCGAGTACACTGAGTGACTACGTCGTCCTTCATCCAGGTATTAAATTTATTCAATAGAGATAGCCACTCATGCAGCTCAATCGCAAAGGAAGCAAAGAATATCTCGTGAACTTCTATATAGATGTGCTTTTGAACCGACTCTTCAACAAATAATTTAGAGCTTCTATTCTCTTGGATCGCTAATTCAATGATATTTCTATATAGCCAATCTTCTAATTCGTTCTACATAGGATGAAAATACATCAATTCTTCCTCAAAATCATTCTGGTTCTAGCAACGGAACCATTTTTTGGCTTGAGGGCTCCTGACCTAGGTTTGGATTTATTGCGCAACCAACAAACAATCTAAATACTGGCCCTTTCGGCAATGAACTCCTTGTGCAGATCAAAGTCTCACCCGAAGTAGTATGGGGGGTTGTTGGAACTAGGTTTCCACACTCTGAGGAAGAATTTGATGTGGTGGCCCTAAATATACTTATAACAAAACTTATCACAAATAATATGTAGATGCGCGCAACAATAGAATAATAGACTAACAAATCAACTTTGTCGCAGATTATTACAACATGCAATATATATGTCTTTGTGCAGAGTAAACAGATACACTTAAGTAGATATATTCATCAATCATGTAATTTAATCATTAAATGATACTCATGCATAAAATATGTTATTTATCCCTGCAGATGAAATTTAACCATAATAGAAGTAAAGACGCAATCACAGAACAGATTCTGATATCAAGAAAAAATAGATACATATTTGAAGTTAATCATATAAATAACACATCAATCACACAACAGATTCAGTTCGACAAAAAAATCTTCTGCATTAATAGATCCAACAGTTCCAATACATTCAAACTTCCCTTACAATTTACCCTTCGATGCACATAGCCAGTGGAGTCCACACACAACCAGGACTAAGGTCTTCGTGCACATAGCTAGCAAGCCTTTTCTACCCAAAAAACCATACTTTGATCAAGCCTTAAAAAATTTTCATTATCAAAGAATAAGATAATATATCCTTACTTGACTCGATCTATCTATATTTATACTAATCTTAGCAAACATATACCATGGTCTCAAACCATCGTTTGAGACTCATATTTTTCCCTTAAAACCCATTAACATTGATTAGGGAAATTGACCCATCCCAAAGCCCCTTTGACTCTTCCACGTAGCGCGAAAAACAAAATATATACAAAAACATAACCAAAATTGACCTTAGGGGACCTTGCTTCAATAGGCCCCCAACACAAACTCGTGACTCCTCCCGAGTCACTATGCAGTGGGCTCCTTAATATTTGATTTGAGAATGAAAACAGAGGTCTTCAAGGGCAAGATCACTTCAACACTCTATGTAATAGCTCCTTGTGCTTCATTCACCAATTTTTCAGTTGTCGACCCTTCAGCCTCCAGACCAATTGTACATTGGTTCCCATGAAGGTTCTTCAGTGCACCATCCAATGTCTACAATAACTGCAGGGCTTCCTCAGCCCACAACTGCATCCATGCTTCTAAGATATACTCGTGTCGATGTAGGTCCTCTATCTCAGTTTGGATCACTCGACCCTCCTGAAGGCGGGCAAGGCGTTCTACGATCACCAATGTGGGTGATGCCATCTTGATATCTGTGAACTACTTCTCTTTCACATGCAATTTATTATGTATTTTTTTCACCATTGGATCATTCTGAACTGAATTATAGACTCCCATGGCATCATATAACAATTGGCCACACTCCGTGATCGCAACTGATATACTATATGTCGTTGCCTTGACCTCTGCAGCACACTGTGCTCTAACTTCCGGAGGTGTTTCCGGCTGCAACTTCATTTGAAAATATGCAATTTGTTGTTCAAATTCAACTTTAACAATTTTCACTTCATCCCGCAATTCCTTTAGTGTAGCAACCAACCCTTTATCTAGGTCATTCAGGACCTTGACCAATTCTTTGCATGGTGCAACTTATGTAGGCAATCGAGAGATAGGGGCAATTTCTACCACATCCTCTTCTTCCATGATTGTCTCAGGAAACTCTGCCATGGGCTTCTTCTGGCACTTAGCCAAAGTGGAGCCTGGCTTAGGAGTCTTCTCTCTTGGAGATTTCCAAGACCTTGAGGTCTGTCCCTTCTTGGTTTTAGTTGGCGGAGGGGTCTCAGTGGCCTGCATAATAGGTTCTTCTCTGGGTCTAGTGGTTGTCATACTGGGCAGGATTACATGGCCTAAACCTCTACGACACAACTCCTCCTCAAACAAGGGATCAAGACAAGAAATAGAATACAAATAGAGTTCAGAAATCAGAGAGCTCAATTCACAGAAATCACACAGAAGGCAAAGGGAACTATTGCGACCCCTTCTGTCATATTTATAGCTTAGGCATGTCTTAAATGGTCTCTTGTGCATTAATCTAGCTCCATAAATGATAAAATGACTCAAAATATGGCATATTCTCCTCATTAAATGAAATTTAAACTCTCCTCCAAATGGTAAGAATCCTATCTTGTCTATATTAACTGTTCTAATGACTATATTCTGGCACTTCCATGACCCATTCAACCTCAACGTGCAGCTACCGCGCGTGTGTCACACCTGTCTATGCATCTACCATCCCTTCTACGCAGATCCAATTCTCAGGCCATATAGTCATTTGGTGTGCTTAGAGAGAGGGCCATCCATGTATGGATTCAATCGTCTTCCGTTGACATACCCAGGAAGATTTTCTCCACTCAAAGTGGCTAGATGCACTGCACCTCCATCAATGGTCTCCTTAATGATATATGGTCCTAGCTAATGCATCTTGAACTTCCCTGGGTGGCGCGCAAATTTTTTGTCATACAACAAGACCAAATCTTCTTCCTTAAAGACCTTTTGTCTAATATGCCTATCATGCCATGCCTTTTCGTGCACCTTCTGCACTTGATGATGTAAATTTTCAATAAATCGATCCTCTTCTAACGTGAGCAACTGCGACAAACTTTCCTCCATAATATCCTGCTCAGCCATATTTTTGAATGTTGCAATGCGTAGACTGGGAAAAATTTACTCCATTGGCATCACAACTTCCTGACCATACACCATCTTGAATGGCATATTTCCTGTCAATTTATTGCATGTAGTTCTATATGCCCAAAGAACTGCAGGTATACACACATCCCAACCATTCCGGTAAACATTGAAAACCTTAGTAAGTGTAGTCTCCAATATCTTATTGAAAGCTTCTACTGCACCATTCGTCTGTGGGTGATATGGAGTAATCTTCTGATATGAATCCATAATTATTCTATAGGAGTGTCAATTGTTTCATTCACAAAGTGTGTACCTCGATCACTCATGAAAATATAAGGGCATCCAAACCGAGTCAATATGTTCTAAAAAATGAAGTGTGCAGCTGTGTCTAGACTACAATCCTTCACAGGCTTAGCTTTCGCCCATTTGGTCACATAATCTGTCGTAGTGATTATGTAACACACACTTGTCTTCTTCCCTGGAGGTTCAATAGGTCCAAAAAAATCTATGGCCCATTTTTCAAACACTTACAATTCCATATGTGGTTGTAAGGACATCTCATCTCTTCATGTCAGTGCACATATGCATCGTTGTGCAACATGGGCCACTGTAAACCAGCTTGCAAAATCTTCTGCGCAGTGGCTTTCCTTACGTAGTGACCTCTGACAACCCCTTCATGAAATTCAACTAAGATGTCTCGTCTCTTAAATTCCAAGACATATATTTCTAATACCTCATATGCACCCATTTGTACAATTAACCACAATGATAGTAAAGTTTGCTGTGTGCACCAAAAACTCTTTCTTCTGTTGCCTTGATCTATATATATTTATACTAATCTATCTATCTGGACTCGGTCTATCTATATTTATACTAATATTAGCGCGCAGATACCATGGTCTCAAACCATGGTTTGAGAGTCATATTTTTCCCTTAAAACCCATTTACATTGATTAGTAACTTTGACCTATCCCAAATCCCCTTTGACTCTTCCGTGCAGTGGGCACACCAAAATATATACAAAAAACATAACTAAAATTGACCCCAGGGGACCCCACTCCAACATGCGCTATAGGGAGATGGTAGTTCAAATTGTCTTAGGAAATTTTTCATATGCTTGTCTAGACTCACCAAGAGGTGCAAGGACAAAAAATATTACTCGCTTTCATTATCGACACTTTGACCCTAGTCCCAAATATAATGCAAAAATTTGAAGTAACTTAGCTAGTAAAAGATGTGTGGATTTATGGGCCACTTAATTTTTGACTAATTACGCTACGTGTTCTGATTTTTATGATAAAATAACTTGTTTGGAAGACTTGAATGGATTAGGGCCACTTTCTTTTCTCCTACTTAAATTATGTGTAATTTGCAAATATTAACTAAAATTTAAAAACACCTAATTGCTATGCTATCTGAGATTTAGTGCAGTAACTAACTATCCTAAGAGTAGTAAAATATAGAACACAGTGATGGAAAGTTATGAGGGATTTCCAATCACCTTACAAATGGAAAAAATATGTCAATTTTTGGCTTGTTAGTCTGCTACAAGGGTTATATTCCCACAGGCGTGAAGTGCACGTTTGTCAGAATGTGCACTGTCGGGAAGAACTAAAGATTTTTTCACTCTCTGCTATTTGGAACAGTCACTGAATGTGATGAGAAGCTCACAGAGAATGAAAGGATGGCTTGAAGCAGACTTTAGTAGGGAGAATGGCCTGAAAAAGACAACCATTAACTTAAGAAGAAGAATTCAATGGAGTCGCCATTCCTATGGTGGTGTTTTTGCTACACAGATATACCAAAATGCACCTCTTTAGCAGCTGGTTGTTATATGTAAAACAACATAGAAAAGAATGATGTTACTGTTAGTTAAAAAACATAAAAAATGCAAAAAAAACTCAAAGGGTAAGCTAAGCATACAACACTATGAACTAAAATAGAAAATACACAAGATAAAAATGCTCAAATGGAGCAACAACCCAATAAGACAAATGGAGAAGTATCCCTTTATTAGGTGTTGTTGGTATGAAGAATACAATTCTAGACTCTCTTAAAGTGAGTTCTTTGAGGTATGGAGCTCAAATATGCAAAACAATGGGGGATCCTTTTCTCAAGTTCCCCGCAAGTATCTCCTCCCTCTCTCAAAAGGATTTTGATCGTTGTCATATGGTGAATCTCTCTCTTAGACTTAGATGTTGGATGGCCAACATGTGATTCATTCCAATACTTCTATTGCTACACTTGCAAGCTAGTTTTCTATGGAGCAATTTGGCTAGCATAACAATGTGTCTCCCTTTTTTCTTCCCATGGCCAATTTATATAGAAAATTTTGAACTTCTCTTCCCTCTCTTTTCCCAATATTCATAGTGACCCAAGATTGGGGAGGGTTTTCCTTTGTGGGCTGCATACCTCCTCAAGGTGGCTTGATTTTGGATATCCTTGACTGTACTAGATGGAGAATCATATTTATCAAGTGTGTCAAGTGGTCTCGGATGGTGACTTTTCATCATCTTCAGGACTACATGACTATCGAAGGGATAGGCACTATGCACAAAACCCTTTGTTTCTAGTGCACTGTCCGCAAATTTCCTAATTGGCCCTTAGGAATTTAAATTTTTTTCCTTTCCTAATGTATTTCTTCTTCGAAAATAATTAATTGTACCTTCTTCTTGACATTTTTCTGATGTCTTGTGCCTGTATGATTTTATGGTGTTAACAGTACATTAGGCCAAGTGTATCACCATGGGGTGCACCAATATTGTTTGTGAAGAAGAAATATGGTACTCTTAGACTATGCATTGATTACAGATAGTTTAACAAAGTGACCATCAAGAACATGTATCCCCTACCGAGGATTGAAGACTCATTTGATCAGAATAAGGGAGCAACAACGTTCTCAAATATTGATCTGAGATTGGGATATCATCAGGTACGCATAAAAGAATATGGCATTCACAAGACAACATTCCGAACAAGGTATGGCCATTATGAGTTTGTTGTAGGTCCTTTTAGTTTGACTAATGCTCCAACTGCATTTATGTGTTTGATGAATAGTGTGTTGCGTCCTTATCTGGACAAGTTTATTATTGTATTCATTGATGACATATTGGTATATTCTAAAAATGAGGAAGAGAATGTCGAACATTTACTAGTAGTGTTGAGATTGCTAAGAGAGCACCAATTTTACAATAAGCTTAGAAAATGTAGTTTATTCCAAACTAAGGTACATTACTTGGGACATGTTGCTTCCAAGGAAGGCATCACAATAGATCCAGAAAAGTAAATGGCCATCATGTAGTGGGTAGCTGCTAGGAATGTGGATGAGGTGAGATCCTTCATGGGATTGGAAAGTTATTACAGGAGGTTCATTAGGAAATTCTCATAGATTTCTTATCCTATTACATCATTGCAGAGGAAAGGTAAGAAGTTTGAATGGATGGAGGAGTGTGAGGAAATTTTTGAGCAACTTAAGAATTTGTTGACACATGCTCCAGTGTTAAAGTTCACAGATCCAGACAAAGAATTTTTAGTATGTACATATGCTTGTAAGAGAGGACATGGTGGAGTCGTTATGTAGGATGGACACATGGAATTCTATGAGTCACATAAAATAAATGAGAACAAGGAAAAATATCTGATGCATGATCTTGAGCTAGCAAAAATCATACATGCATTGAATATGTGGAGGTGTTAGCTCCCCGTAATTTGCTAGATTGATTGAGATACAAATGGACAGGGTAACATCAAACCAAGCTTTGGAATCCAAGGACCTAGCCTTCCTGGATTCGGAGAGGGATATCTCTAGTAGGTGCAAAGATATGAAATTTTTTACTGATTAGGGTTGATTTTAGGCTAGATGTTAAGTGCAGGGTATTTTGATTGTTTTTGGTTGGGTATGATGCTCAGATAGATTTAGATAGAAAAAAAGGAATATTGTTAAGTCATTTGGCAAATTGAGTCTAACAAGGTCATGATAAGTTCATCAATGGTTTCAAAAGAATTTGCAGGGAGATTTTAACTTGGTTGGTGGATCTTTAAGGTTGTGAAGGATCATGAGTTGGACATTAAACTTGAGAACAAAAAGCTAACAAAGGGAAGAAAAAAAATCCTTTATATACTTGTAAATTGAGGGAGTTAGAAGATTTATAAGCATATCAAGGGAATCAAAGGCTTAAGAAAAACCTAGTCCATTTGATTTCAAACTGAAAGAAGATAATCAACCAAGACAACATTCAGATAAAACATAGAAAGGCAAAAAACTTATTTAATCTTTCATGGATTTTATCATCAAGAGAAAAGAGATCAGGAAGAAAAATGGAAGGAAGCGGTGCGAAACATGGCGGCAACCCTAGGGAAAATTCCTCTGGTTATTTGGCTCTTGTGGTGGTGGACCACATTGGACGAGCCAATGTGGAGCTGCATCGCACCTGCGGGCATGAACACTCAGGCTTGGTGGAGGCACACACGACTTCATAGGATTGCATTGGCCACCGACCTTTCATTGCAGCTGAGTGCAAACTCTTAAGATAGCTTTGGGTAACATAGCAGAGCTGCTACTCACTATTTAGTGGAGAAAACATGGCTTTACATTTCCACGGGGCTGTATCTAGTCTGGAGGAATATCATAGATGGCGACGGGTGTTTGAATTGGCGGGCAAACGAATTGTATCCCAGCTACGCTACTGTACTTATCATGATTTGTGCTGGGGGCCTCAAATGTTTTCTATAGTTCATATATCTCCCACGACTGTCGAGAAAACGAGCAAAGTGAGCTGCTGTATCATCATTGATAATGCTTACTATGGTGCTCTATTCTATGGATCTCGACTTCTCGCGCCCGGTGAACCAAAGAACAAAAGTAGCTGCGGCATTACCTCAGAAATCGCTTATCGGAGCCGCAAATTTCCCACCGTTAAAGATACTCAGGTAAGCTCTGTGTCATTCCAAATATTTATTAAACCTCCTGCAAGAAATATTTTTATCATATTGATTCAATACACAGACTCCATAATATTTTTTAAGAACAAAATACAATATTTTGCTGGTTACCTCGCTCATCTTCAGTCCTTGATATTTGGGGGGAAAGCATTAGCAGATTCCAACTCTCTAAATGACTATGCCATAGCTTCTGGATCCTTTGTTTGCCTTAATTTCCGATTGAGAGGAGGAAATTTAGGATAGAACAGAGCTTATGGAAACACCCTGGGTGCTAGTGCGTCCAACACTGCCCACTCCAAAGGACCCACATACAGAAATGTCCTACAAGGGGAAAAAAATTAAGCTGCTACAGTGACTATGGCCCAGACTGAAAACTCCCCTAAGCCATATATCATGGAATAGCAGAACTGTGTGCCTGAAATAAATATTGACATTCCTAACATAGATGTGCATAGAATCGCTTTCGAATCTCAAACTATAATATGCATATTCAACTGCTTCTGGCCCAAACCTGTGGAACTCTTCCAATGTATTTTTTCTAACTGGACCATGGATTTGAAATCCACCTATGCTCCAAAGGTTTTTTCATTTTCAATTTTTCATCAACTGAGGACAGAGATATGATTATTAATGAGGGGCCATGGTTCTAGGGATCTACTGGACTCTTCATCACACCATGGTTCCCAGAATTTGATGCCAACACCATGGAGGTGACCAGAATGCCGGTTTGGGTCCGGCTTCACAATCTTCCACTTCACTTCTGGCAGGAAAGTGTTCCTAATGGCATTGGTAAAATCCTTGGCAGATATATCAAAAATGATATACAACGAATGGAGGAGCGCATCTACACTTTCGCACGAATCTATGTGGAAGTGGATTTGAGAAAAGGACTACCAGAGTGCATTATATTGAATCACAAACAGTAGAGATGGACAAAACACTTAGATTATGAGAATACCGCCTTTCGATGCCACATATGCAGGAACACAGGTCATCTTCAAAACACTTGCCCGAAAGCCACAAGAGATAACAGGAGAAAGAAGAAAACAGGAAAAGTTGCTAAAGGATGGAAATTTCCATCAGAAGAGCCAAAACAGCAAGAGGAAGCGGAAGAACCCATCCCACAAGATAGTAAACAAACAGATACTTCTTTGGGTGCTCAAGAATAGGAAATGCAAGAACCCATTGATGCCACTACCATGACACAACCAGATATGGATCTCGGGGCACCAGAAAACGGGGGAAATAAAAGACATACCTCAGACACATCGGACTCTGATAAGGACATTGGAGCACATGTGGTAGAGAACCAGCTCGTCCTTATATTGACCACGCCAACACAAGGTGGTTGGCAGAAGGTTGAAAATAAAAAAGGGAGGAAAGCCTAATTTCCTCTTCATTGTATTTTCCAACGACACACTTGTTTGTCTTTGACACTACCAGCTAATGTAACATGTAATTTTATTTTCATTAATAAAATTACGAATTTCTCCTTTGTGAAAAAATCATCAAGAGCAGAAAAAAATTTAAGATGCACAAGTAATTATAACCATAGAAGGAGAGAAAACCCTAACATCCACAGTTACAGCTATGAAAGTTTCTTGAAACAAATTTAGCCAAGTAAAGGCAAAGAGCATGGTTAAGATAGAATTCTTTGACAAACTATAGGCAAAGCTGCTTCAAAAGATGATTCCAAGAACAGAGTATCTCAGTGGTAACAATATGTAGGGCTAGCCATAAATCATAATTGATACTAACTGATCTAAATCATTGAAGAAATGGACAAGCCAAGAACTTCTTAGAGAGCAAGAGATGAATTCCCTAACATATCTCAGCAGAAGAAAACATTAAGGCAGTGAAGGAAACAAATAGATCTAAGGTGCCATTAACAAACATATCTTAGTCTAAATTTTTTGTCCTACTGCAACATAGATGGGTGGAAACATATGAGAAACTTAGAAAACATTAACAATAGAAAAAATTCACCATCAACCAGGCCTATATATCCTATAAACAATCCTTCTCCATCAACAAGCAAATCAAATCATGCATAAGCTCCAAGACATCAATTTATCATCAAAGGTTTCAAGGGACTATGTATTGCTTCAGCATAAGTCATCACCTCATGCTCTATTTATGGAGAAAATGAGGAGGTGGTAACCCTAAGAGGCTTCCATAAACCCTAATTTAGCCATAAATGTCATAAATGTGCTTAATGACCATGCAAGGCCCAAGACACATAAGAGATAAGATAATAAATGAAAAACACCAAAACATAACTCCCAAATAAAATCAGGAGTAATTTTCCCAAGAAAATATTAAAAAACCAATTTTCCATTAATTTGCGTCTTTTGTTGACTTTTTGGCCAAAATTTGTCTCTGTGTGTAGCGCCATATCAGCAGAAAATGGGGTCTATTGCAGTTGAGTTTTGGACCCCTTACCGTCATCGGATTTGTCTCCATGATGGCTCGTTGGAAATCTTGAAGAGTCTAATTTCAAAAAATAATTTATTTGTGCTGAATTTATTCCATTTACCTACTCAAAAATCCAATCTCCCATGACTGCTCAGTGCGCAGCTCCAAGCCTAAAAAGGAGGCAGAAAGGTCTTTTTTGAGGGGGGTAAATGCTCCAATTGACATGAAATTTTATGGGTAGACTACTGGTGACATGAAAAACCCAAAAATGTAAACTTTAGCAGCTGAGGTTGCCCAAAAAAAGAGCGTAGCGCTTAGGGTGTTGCACTCCTAGGAGTCAAAATTTGGAAAAAACAAAAAGTTTCATGATTTTCTTCAAAATTGGTGTGTAGACCCCTCAAGGGGTTTTAGACACCTTCTGAGAAGCATCAACCAATATCTCGAGGCTTTCATGCACTTTGGGCCTTTTTAGCTCTTCTAGCTCTAGGAGGGCTTGCTTCAATTTGGCGTTAGCAAGCATGATCTTCCTTACATAGTGTTTGACCATTTTTTTTCTGCAAGGAAAGGCCCCTCTTCACCTCTTTGAAATGTTTGTGCTCCTGTTTATAATAGTAGATGACCCTTTGTGCCCTTCCAAAATCCTTTTCCCATTCTTGAATTTGGGCATCCTTTTCTAAGAGGAGCAATTTTGTACTCATCGCTTGGTCCTCATTATCACTGTCTAGATCAACAAAGAGAGGGCCTTGAGAAGCCTTTTTGATCATTTTTCTCCTCCTGAATAGTGTCTTTTTCTCAACACTCTTCATTTTTTCTTTGCCTTTGTCCAATTCTTTGGTGTTTTGTGAGGAGATGGCCCTTTTCCTTTTAGAGGCAGCAAACACATCCCTTTTCCCTCTGTGATAAGTGCATGAGAGAGGGGAAATAATGGGAGTCTTAAAGGAAATGTTGTCATCATTTTTTCCTTCACTTTGCTCTGCATTTTCTGTGCCTTCCTCACTCTGATTCTCTTTGTCTTCTATGGAATGATTTTTGTTAAGACAGTCATGACAACTGTCATGACTGTCATGACTCTTTCTTGGATTGTCTTGGGAACTTAGATAGTTGTCTTCCTCATCTGGTTATTCTCCTTCTTCACTATTTTCCTCTTCCTCATCATTGTTTTCTTCTTCCTCATCATCATGTTCACTGCTTTCATCCTTGTGGTTGCTTTCACTGATGTTATCTTTGTGGCTGCCATTACTAGTTTCATCTTTGTTTTCTCCTTCATTATCTTGCTTCTCTTGGCCATTGTTGCTTTCTTCTTGGCCACCTTACTCTCCTTCATTTTCTTCTTCATCTACATCATCTTCTTTTTCAATGCTTTCCTCATGATCATCATTGCTTTCTTCATGATCATGGCTGCTTTCTTCATGGCCACCACTGCTTTCTTCATGGCTACTTCCCTCTTCTTCATCATTTTCTTCATTTTCATTCTCTTCTTATTTTTCATCATCTTCTTCTTCACTGCTCTCTCCTTGTCCATCATTATATGTCTCATATTCTTCCTGACCGTTGCCTCCTATTTTCTCTTCACTAGGGCTACTGTCAGCCCCTTCACTTGGTAATTTAGGGGAGGAGGTAATAGGTGAAATTATTTGTGGAGAAGGCACATGGGGAGATGATGGATGTGTGGAGGTAGATGGTTGTGAAGTGGAAGGCAATTTCTGCTGGATGAAGGCCCGAGTGTCTGCAAACACATCAAGTGAGATGAAGGACTCCCAAGATATACCTTGTTTCTATAGCTGGTATAGGACAATCATCTTGATCAGGGAGTGATGAAAGAGGCTAGGCATTTGGTGGTCATAGCTTTTCCTCTTGACAGTGGAGGCCATTTTATCAATACTCTGGAAAAGGTAATAAGGTAGGTTCATCATCTTGAATTTGGTAAAATGCATCAGCAACCTGATATGATATGAATAGAGCCGGGAGTATCTTCCCTCACATGTGAAAAAACTGATAATCTGCCTCATTAATGTTGCATAACTCTCTAGAAAATAAGAAAAAGGAAAAATAGCCTTGCAATTTTGCTGATAAGTGGGTTTCAAATGAGGTCCATAATAACCCAAATCCAACTTTCTTTGTTTGAACCAAAGCTCACCAATATCTGGTATACCGGTTGCCTTGGAAATGATTTTAGATGAAAGCTCAAATTGGACCGCTGCTAGATTAACTTGGTGGTTTTTTAGGCTACAGGCAAATAATCTAGTCAAGTCTGGATGACTGTTGACTTGCTTGAAATTCTCACAAAAATTGTAGCACCCTACATCCTGTAAGCATGAAAGGATCATAGGAGAGGAAGTGATTGGAGTGGTGTCTAGGGGCTCAAATCTTTTAGCTTTTCCTCCATGATGTTTTGGCTTGGTGGGAGTGTGACTCTCATCACCATTGGTGTGACTGTCTCTCTCTGACATGATGGTTGGTCCAAAACAGCAGAAGAAACTTTGGGTTTTTCTTGAGGGTTTTTGGAGTAAAACAAGTGGTGTAGGTCAACTCTTTGCGAAAGAGAAATCCAAGGTGAAGACAACTTTCAAAGCTTGTACTTAGTGGTGGAGGTCAGCCTTATAGTCACTCTGTCCCCTCTTTGCACTCAAAGCCAAATTTTCTTACAAACCCTAGTTCAAAGACATAACAATTGATTTTTTCATAGTCTAGGGTTTGGTCAAATTTTTATTATGGATGACCTCTTTGATTTTAGGTAAATAATTCTTGGGAGGAGGAAAAAGGGTTTTACCAACCTTGTGTTAGCTTGTAGAACTTTTAGAGGATGAAAATTTTGATTCTTGAAAGTATTTGGAAAAATCTGCAGAGTGCTGCTAGGAGTGCAGCGCCTGCATGCAACGCTGGGCCGGTCGGGCTGTCGAAGCGTAGCACTGGGCAGAATACGTGGTCTCCCAGGCACCCATTGTATTTTCTAGGCCTACGCATAGCGCCGTGCTGTGAGCGCGTAGCGCAGTGTAACTTTACATTGCCCGGCTCGCCTCTGTGCATAGCGACGGAGGCCAAGGGCGTAGTGCTAGCTTCAACATGTAGTACCAGTCAATTTTCACAATTTTCCCCAAAAAACGCTGCAACTCTCCTCCAATGGTTTATTCTTCATTGCAAAGTGGCAAATGGTGTGGGGGAAAAATAGAAGGGGCCCTTTATAGATTTTTTGAAAATAAATTAAAAGGGCAAACCCACTTTTGTAAAGTTCATGTTTCCCTCTATTCTTGCATGTGTCTTTTATCCAAAATGGATTTATGAACTCTTTCAAAGGTACTTCCCCCTTTTTTTATCTCTGCTTCAGATTACTCTCCAAGGTATTTTTGCAGAAAGTTTTGGAGGTGATAGTTTATCCTTAGTATGTTTAGGTACTGAAACAAGAGGTTGCTTTTGGAGGTCCCTTTGACATCCCTTCTGCTGTTTATGAAGGATACTTTTTATTCCATTACCTTGCCTTTTTTCTAACCTGATGTCCTTTTGACCACTCTTGTAGGGATGTGAGCACAGAGCACTGTCTCCTTGCAAGTTTCATGTCTTTAGGCATAAAAAAGTTCCTTGTTTGATCTCTTTGGTGTATCTAGGACAAGTGAATTGTCCCCTTCTTTTGAATGTATTCCCTTTATATAGAAGAAGAGGTAGGATCTGTAGGGCACCAAATCCATCCTATGACTTTGTGAAACCCTAGGTGATCTAGTGGAGGCCTTCTTGGACTTGGTTTTTTTGGGCTGGGATCTAGACTTTGGGTTTACAAGTGTAAGACAAGATCCATGCCAAGCTTCGTGTATTTGTGAGCCTAAGATGCAACACACATACTTGACTATCTAAAAGGCTTTGTAGAGACACTCATTTTTTGAGAGTTGCTAAAAGAGGCACAACAAAGCTGCTCTATTTGGCAGGTTTAGGTGGTGGTGGGCAATTGTGAAGGTAAGTAAAAACAGAGGTTTTGAGCCAAGGAGATGAGTTAGGTTAAAAAATGAATGTCTTGAGCCCCTGATGGGTCTTTTGGGAGTAGTGGGCCAGTTATGACTAGATAGGATAACAACATAGTGAAAATTATACCTTGAAGATAATGAAGGCAGTGAGATTTCTAGAACTCACAATGTTCTATAAACTTTGTTTCTAGAAATATTGGGGTAATAATTTAGTCATCACCACAACAAAATTTATTGTTGACTAACAGTGGCTCCAATTGGGGAGGGCATCTCCTTTTCAGGAGGTGTCCAGAACTTCAGATTTCTGGCTTAGGAAGACTAGTGCCTCATCCATTGGGCAGATTTTTACCTCTTCCACTTGCTGATGCTTGCTTGAAGCTGTGATCTTAGTAATCTGAAAAACGTGATTAACATCAACATCATCTCTACCTACCCAACCTACTTGCCTATCATTTTTTTCTTCCTTGGGTGCACTTGAAATGGCAAACCCTTGACATTTTATTCTTTTTGAAAGCAAAACAAATTATCTACTTCTACTCTTATCACTTCCAAGAGTTCAGATTAGGCAATTGAACTCTTCTTATTCTCTACCTAGACTACTCATTTGTCAAGATTGAGCTGTTTGATAAACCTTATTCACTAATCCTAAAAACAAAAATTGAAAAACATAGACAAATCAAGATTAAGGAGTCTGATTTTCTATGATCTATGGCATTATGTATAGGCTGCACATAGAATTTATTTAGCATAAAAGTAAAGAAAAATACTGAAGGCTTAAGATATTAAAGCATAATAAACATCCTTCTTTCTTTCTTTGGCTCAGTTTTTAATCTTTTTAGAGCCATTGTCCTTCTATCCTAATCTATTCTATTTGATAAGCCAGGATTGTATGGTCTTTTGACAAGTTCTTTCTTTCACTAGCTTATTAGCAAAATAAATTAAAACATGTTTTAGCCATGATTTAGATTGGATAACTAAACAGGACTTCTCTTTTTTTAAAAGCAAGTAGTGGCATTTAGACTTGCACACTTTCAGCAACACTATTTTTTAGGTATGGGGCTGTACCTTTCTTTCAAATTTTTCCCTCTTTTTCCCTTTTCTATTTTTTAGTGTTTTTTTGTCTTTAAATACTTTAATCAAACAATGGTATGTACAATGAATGAGAAAATTTAAGCTAATTTTCTTGAAAAAAGTAATGTTTAAGCATCCTCCCATTTACAGGACCTCCAAACATTCCAGTTACATCACGTTCCTGGAAAAAGAAAGCATTTTTGGCTCTCACCGAATTAATGATATATGGCCTTTCCATCGATTTTCAAACTTGCCATGTTTTCCATTTTCTTCCCTTCTTGAATCCCATTTCAGAACCATGTCTCCAATTTGGAAATCATTTGCTTTGGTTCTCCTATCAAATATTTTCTTGATATTGTCCTGTATAGCTTGTGTCCTTTTGTAAACTTCTTCCCTTGACTGATGTAAATGAATGGTTTGGTTCAGCCTCCTCTGCATGTCATTTTCTTCTGATTGAAATACTTGAATAAGCTTCATGATTGATACTCCTAAAGAGGTGGGGAAAACTGCATTCATGCCATACACTAGTTGATAGGGAGACATACCAATAGATTTCTTGGTGTTTAGTCTACCAGCCCATAGTGCATGCACTATTTTGCTATGCCATGCTTTTTTATTTTGTTCTAAGAGCTTCTTAATGATGTTTACCAAGCTCTTGTTAGAGGACTCAGCTAGTCCATTACCTTGTGGGTAATAAGCAGTGGAGTGACCGAGGGTGATGTGATATTTATAGAAAAAGTCCACTATTTTCTTAGATGTGAAGGCATCAACATTATCAGTGATGATCTTCTTAGGACAACCAAACCTAGATAGGATGTTGGTTTCAAGGAATTTAATGATGACTAAGTCAGTGGCATTTCTAGAAGGGATGGCTTCTATCTACTTGGTGAAATAATTAGTGGCAGTGAGGATCCACTTATGTTGGGTAGATGAAGTAGGATGGATATCTCCTATGAAGTCCAAATCCCACTGATGAAAAGGGGCGTCAACACTGATGGGGTGCAAGGGTAAAGGTAGGAGATTTATTTTGCCCTCAAATTTTTGGCACTTATGGCAAGTCATGACTAGTTTTTGAGTATCAAAAAACAGGGTAGGCCAATAGTAGCCAGCTCTAAGGATATTGTTGGTTGTGGTCTTCCAATAGAGGTGACCCCCACATTCTCCTTCATGTAATTCATGCATGATTTTCTCTGCATCATCTTCAATCAATCACTTAAGTAGCAAACCATCAAAACTCTTTCTGTATAATACTCCATCTAGAATGAAAAAATTTAATGTTTTTTATTTTAATAATCTTGCTTTAGTTTTTTACAAAGAAGGGGGAGCATTGAGATAAAGAAGCGCATAAATAATATCAGAATACCAAGGTGAATTTAGAAACATTTATTCAATGTATGGTGCTGTACTTTCTTTAGTTTCTTCTAACATACCAACCATATTCATGTCTAAAGCTTGGAAATTTGAGTCAGCCATAAGTTTTGCAAGTCCTTGTCCTTTAATCAATTTAGTGGGTTTGATTTCTAAATCATATTTTAAAATGGTAGCAATCCACTTGCTCCTTTTACCATCAAGGTATTGATTAAGTATATCTTTGACAATTGTGTTTGGGACAAAGGCTATGATATGTGAATGAAAAATATAAACTCTAAAATCCTTTAAAGCCTTGATTAAGGCAAAGGCTTGTTTCTCCATAATGTTATACTTTAGAGAGGCACCCCTTAGGGTTTTGCTGAAGAAAGATATGGGTTTCTCTTGCCCCATGATGTTCTTTTGCAACAATATTGCTGCCACAGTATGTTCAGAGGCAAAGGAGAAAATGTAAAAGTCCTTGGTGAAGTGAGGGATGATTAAGATTGGTGTTTGTGTGAGTGCTTGTTTTACCAGCTCAAAAGATTATTTTGCTTCCATATTCCACTTCACTCCTACTTCCTCTTACAATATATTTGTGATATTTATTAGGAGCTCATCAAGGTTAGGGATGAATCTTCTTAGGAATTAATCTTTCCAATGAAAGACTGAAGCTCTTTAATGTTTCTAGGATGGCTGATTTGTAATATGCCTTCTATTATTTTTGGATCTATCTTGATTCCTTCCTTAGAGATGATGTGACCTAAGAGTTTTCCTTCCTGTAGGCCAAAAAAATTCTTCTTAGGATTTAGGGACAAGCCATACTTTCTACATTTTTCAAAGACTTTTCTCAAGTGGACTAAGTGCTCCTCATCCATCTTAGAGTAGATAGTGATGTCATCAAGATATATGACTATGAAGTAACGTATGTCTTCTGAAAAAGCTATGTCCATTTCCCTTTGGAAAGTAGCCCCTGCATTCATTAAACCGAATGGCATTTTAACATACATGAATGTACCCCAAGGTGTAGTGAAAGCAGTTTTGAGTTGGTCACTTGGAAAAACTAGAACTTGGTTATAACCTGAGAAGCCATCTAGTAATGAGATTCTTTGTGAGCCAACTACTTTTTGGAGTATGTGATTTATTTTAGGCAAGGGGTAATTTTCTTTCAAGGAGGCTTTGTTCAAATTTCTGAAGTCAATATAAAGCCTAATCTCCTCGGTCTTCTTCCTAACTGACACAAGGTTGGACACTCATTCTGAGTATCAGACAGGGACTATGATCCCGACATCATACATCTTTTTGATTTCTTTCTCAACTGAGGGTAACAAGAGGGGGTTTATTCTTCTCAAATTTTGTTTAAATGGTTTCTGATTTTATTTGAGATGAATTTTATGTTGGATGATTTTGGTGTCGTAGGATTTCAAGTCTTCATACCCCCAAGCAAACACATCTTTAAATTCTCTAAAAAGCTCAATCTATTTCTATTTTGTGTGAGATGGGAGAGTTTTAGACAACTTGATCATTTTGGGCTCTTTCATCCCTCCAATGTTACACTCTTCTACATTTATTTCAATGGATTCCATCTTGGGTTTTTTAGCTACATCATTAAAATCAAACAGCTCTTCTAGTGGTGTAAGGCCTCTTGGCAAGGTGTCGTCTTTGTACTGTAGAATTTCAAGTTCTCTTTGATCTGATTCATCAAATACTTATGCAACGCAAGAGTTTTGAAGGTGGTTTATATCATCATCAAAGGGAAACTTTGTTTTGGGAGTTTTATTTTCAGTAGAATTATTTCTTTCAAATCTCAAACTCTGTTTTATGCTTGCAAAGTCATTTCTGGATTGCAGAAAATCATCTATTTGGTCATCACTGTCAAAAAATTGCCAATGGTTCAAGTTGTTTGGTACAGTAGGCCTGTTTTTTATTTTGATGAGGAATTTATTATTTTTATAAGGTAAAGAGAAATTGCTGGCAGCAAAGGCAAGCTCATTGGCAAGGCAGTTTTGGGCCCTAGGGATGAAAGTGAGCTCATATTTCTCAAAGGTTTTGAGAAGGTCTAGGGTAGCATTTCTATATTCCCTTAGCCTAGGGCTCTTGGCTGAATATTATCCCTTAATTTGATTTATGATCAGTTCTGAATCTCCTTGAACCAAGATTTTCTTAGCTTTGAGGTCTTTGAGTATGTGTAAACCAATAAGGAGAGCCTCATATTCTGCAACGTTGTTGGTGCATTAGAAGTCTAGCCTATAGGAATGGCCTTTATTTGTGTTGTGGAACCAAACCCCTACTCCTGAACCAACCTTACCACAAGATCCATCAAATCTTATATGCCAAAGGGTGTCAATTTCAGTTTTGTCAATGTTCTGTACTTCGGGGCTGCTAGAGTTTGAGGTGTCATTTTCTTGGTCAGAGGATTGGCTTGGTTGCTCTGAGGGGATTAGTTATTTCTCCTTGTCATTTATTTGTTCATCTATGTCATTTTCATTGTACAGGATGAAGGAGTCAAGGTCTGAGTGAATGGAATAAACCAGTGTGTTATTTGGCCTATCTATGTTACTCACCATGTATTTCATGTGGGATTCCCGGTATAATATCCTTTTTTGATTGAAAAATAGGATGGTGGCATAATTCATGTCCATTCGAAGGCTTCCCTAGAGTTTGGACCCCCATGATCTAGATAAAAGCATGCCATACTTTGGGGGAATGTCATCCACAACTATATCCATGACTAGACTTTAGCATGGATTTGTACCAGATTGACACACAGATCCTTGATTAGGCCTAGACACTTGAACCTAATGGAATCAAAAGTGTACAAATTTTGTAGGGCTTTTTGATCTCTAAGCCCAATATCTCCATCACAACCTTTGGCATGAGGTTGTGTGAGGTACCAGAGTCTAACATAGCATTATGCAGAATTTTATCATGTATGTTCAGACTTACATAGAAAGGAGGGACAACTCCTTGATATTTTCCCTCTACTTCAGGACCAAACAAAAATTCTAGTTTATCATCAGTTAAGTTTAAAGTATCGTTATCATTCCCTATATTTAACACTTTGAAAATATGGGATCTATATACCTCTTGGGTTACTAGCTCAGTGAGGGGTATGGTTATCTTGATTTTGGAAATCTCCCATTCAAAACTGAAAGGCATAGGTGTCTTTATTGCATTTACATCAATTTTATCAGCCATAAACTTTTCTACATTTTTAAGGTTTCTGATTCGATTTGATGGGGATAGTAACAAGATTTTTTTTCAGGGCCACTAGTTAAAGTACTAGTGGGCACCAACTGCTATTTCTTTGTCCACTTTTTTCATCATTTTTTACCTTTTGCTTAATTTACCCACATTTGTTATGAGATGAAACTAAGAAACTTCTAGGTAAATACTTTGACTATCTCGATTGGGATATTTTCGATTAATGAAGCAAAATTGCAGAGTTTTACCCAACCCCAAAGACTCAGAGCCAGAAGTCACGCGCATTGAAGATAGAAGCCCTCGCTCTGTGATATCACAGCGCAACAAGCCAAAGGGGGAATGCGCAACTGGACCATGACTCCCTGGGCCTATTCTCGGCCCTTTTCTCCATTCAGAATATCTGTTGTTCATGTCGTTTCAACCAGAGTCCATTTTTGAACACACGATTCTCATGTTTCAGGGAAATCTGTTATTCCCTTGTATTGTGCATAAAATGGACATTGTTCCTATAATTCGGGGTTTCGAAGAGAAGGCTGTAATCACATTTCATATATCAATAAAATACATCTGTTTTTACTGTTCCAAAGAGTTTCATAGTTAACGCAGCCCTGATCAGAGAGCTGGGCCTTCTCTTCTAATCAGGTGTTGCATCTGTGTATATGTGTGGATTTATTTTTGTTGTGCTATAGTTGTTATTTTTATCTGTTGCTGATTCAGATTGTTGAATGTTCTGTATTAAGTTACTTCACGGAAATTCTTTGAGTTTTGATTGTAAACCCTCAGTTGAATGGATTGAGCGTTTGTTCCTACATATACCTTGCGCGTAGCTTTGAAAGGATAAGCTCCCGGACTGATAAGATTAATGTCGGACTAGGGTGGATATATCATCCCTACCTAAACACCAACATTTTTGCGCCGTTGCCGGGGAGGCTACAAGGTGCAAGAAACGATCGAGGCAACCAGAGGGTCAACCTCTCGTCCTAGGGAGACAACAAGTTTTCTCACTTTGCTTCAGGTCCTGAGTGTAGGTTTTGATTTTGGGTTTTTTTCTTTTTCTTTTATTTTGAGTTTTGGGCCACCTTCTTGTCCTGGGGAGGGAGGAGTCTTTTGATGCCCTGCTTCAGATCTGGGAGGTATTAGGTATTTTTGTGGGTTGTGTGGTTTTTTTTCTTGTCCCAAGATGGGAGGAGTATTTTGACGCTGAGGAGTCTTTTGACGCCCTGCTCTGGGTTTGAAACTCTAGTCTCCGTCTTGCTATTTTTCTTCTTTTTAAATCCTTTTGTCTTGGGGAAGGAATGGTCCTTTGACACCTTACTTCAGGATCGAAGTGTTGTAGGCTTATGCAGAGATTTTATATCACATTAATTTTTGTATGAACAGAGAATCAAATAAGAGGGGAAGAGTGAGAGCCCCAAAGAGGGGAAGACCAGATTTGGGAAGAAAGACTTACATACAACAGATCATCGAAAAGGTAGAGACCGAAGCATATTCTCGTGCAGTCGTAAGGCTAGGGGCTAGGAAGATACTATATGAAGGACAATCAGTAGATCAACCAATGCATACTCTGATATCCATTGGTGATTCAGTACAATAGGGTCCTCCATTAGCAGAAGGCTCAAATAGCATTGGACTTGATCAAGAGGATCTTGTATTGGGGATAGAAGGAGAAGAAATCGCAAGCAGAGTATTGACAGAATTATATTACTTCAATAGGGGAGAGGAAGTTGTTGTCGAGGGATTGAACTATCAAGATGCAGGCAGTAGGAACGAAGAAATATTTGTATCACCAAGAGACAAGGGGAGTGCCACCAAAGCCACTCGAGTTCTAGTAGTAAGGAGTCCCCAGTCATCTTCTATAGAACCTGTTTAAATCCCCAACGACTATTGGAAGATTTTCATGGCTCCCACAACCTCTACTATCGGGTTTCCCATTGAGAACACGGGAGGAGGTGTGCCTACAAAACCTATCCCATTGACATCTTTACCAAATTTCCATGGGCTCGTGTTAGAGGACCCTGACACATTTCTGTTTGGTTTGATATAGTGTGTCAGGGGTATGATTACATGACGGATGCCCAGAAATTGAAGATTTTTCCTTCTACACTTAAGGGTACGGCTCTACGATGGTTTATGGGCCTCGGAGGAAAATCCATTACCACATGGGATGGCATGCAAAAACATTTCCTGGAAAAGTATCAGGACTATTGTAAATCCCAGAACATCAAGGAGGAGCTTTTCAAGTTTAAACAAAAAGAAGATGAAAATATGGAAGACTGTGTGGAAAGGTTCAATTACCTCTTATAGAGGTCAGGACATTCTGACTTGGACAAAGAAATTTTGAAGGTTATCCTCCTTCAGGATTTTCGAGAGGATTCAATAGAAATGTTGAATATTGTGGGGAAAGGAGACATCTCCAAGGAAACTTTTGAAAATATCTGTGACTTGTGTATCCAGTGCTCAAGAGGGCTTGCAAGAAATAGATCAGGGGTTCGTTCATTAAAAAGATCTAGCGGGGGTATTACGAAAGCAGAAATTGGGAACCTATTAGACAAACTGAAGACAGATATTATTAGTACCCTATCAACACAGATGGATGCTTTGCAAGTGAGGAAAAAGCAGTTGGAGCAGGAAAGGGCTATGGCGATCTTCTGCCCGAAATGCAAGAAGAATAATTTAGAAAGGGAATTTCCATTAAAGTCTATAGAGAAGTGTGACATCTATGAGTTAAATCATGTTACCAGCTCATGCCTTTCCTTACCGGGCTTGAAGGCAGTATTTCAAGGAGTAGGGGAGGACACGAAGCAGCTGTATCTTATGGGTGCCAAGAAGTCGTGGCAATTTCGACCACCAATGGGAAATCAAGGTATGTATCTGGATCCATCTCAATATTTCAATAATTATAACATTAATCCCCAATCCATACCTTTCTCCCCTATGTGGCCACAGTACCAGCACCCACTATGGCAGCAATGGAACCCTCAGGCTAGTATGAGCTCATCATGGGCTCCAACTTGGCGAGGACCACCTATAGTGCAGTTCCCTCAGTAGATGCCACAGCAATAGATACCACAACAACTCCAACTACCCTCCACTTTGCCTCCTGGTAATCAACTTGTCCATCCTCAGCTTCCAATGCAGCCTAACCCTAACCCCAATAATAAAGGATCTCATCAAGCCGATGTCATTAACTTTCCTTCGTATAGAATTTCTACGGCAGATCTGTATGAAATGAATTTGCAATCTGGCCAGACAGTTAATTCTCAACCCCCTCCGATAATCATTGAATAGCTTGATAATGAAGACAGAGAGGCATAGCCAACTGATAAAGAAACAAAAAAAATTGTTAAAGTGCCTCCTGTAAAACAATCTCAATCTGAACCACCCTACCCAAAGAGATTGATTGTGAGTAAACCCAGTCCACAAGTTGAATTTGACTTACTAGGAGAATTATAGAATTTATTTGTTAAAATTCTCTTGTTACAAGCGATGAAAGATGTGCCAATATATGAAAAGACTCTTACGGAGTATTGTTCGAAGAAACCTGCAAAGAAAACCAAGGACCCCCTCACTATACATGTTATGGGAAAACTATCGAACTTCATGATGGGGAAATCAACACCAGTAAAGTATGGAGACTCAGGAAACCCATTTCTGACAATACAGATTAATGGGGTAGAAATTCCAAACGTACTGGTAGACCTGGGTGTCACCATCAATGTCATCACTACTGAAACCATGCATAAATTAGGCCTTCAGAATTTGAAGTACACACCTACAGTGCTCGAATTGGCAGATAGGTCCACAGTCAAGCCTGTGGGAAAGTTGGAGGATGTGACAATTTTAGTAGATGCATGGCATTACCCAATCAATTTCCTGGTGTTGCATACATAGTCTTTAGTGGGAGGCCACCCTTTGATTTTGGGGAGGCCATGGCTGGCTACTGCAGATGCGTATATTGGATTTCGATCAGGAAATATGGTCATTTCCAATGGTCATAACACCAAGAATCTGGTGCTATACCCACCGGTAGAACCAGATGCATCCAAGAAGTTAGCAGCCAGCAAGGAGGCTATATCTATGGTGGAATTCGAAGAGCAAGAGGAAGAGGTGAGACTAGTCCTTACTATCGGCCAGGTCCTTCAGTTGAAGATGGAATCAGAAGATGATGTGATCACTTCCTTTATGAACAATCCTTGTTCCATTTCAGAATCAAATTAGCAAGCCTTAGAATCTATTTTAAGCTGTGAGACTCAAGAAGATATTGAGACAGTAGAATAATTAGAAGAATATGTTGATGCACGTCACGAAAGCGTCCAATTGGAGATAGAACCAGGAAAAACCATTAACATTAATCCAGGTCTGTTAGATTCCCAGAAGAGGCAACTGATAGATGTTCTTCAGAAGTATAAGGAAGCTTTCGCCTGGGATTACTCAGACATGAAGGGGATCCCTGATAATTTGTGCACCCATCATATATACATCAAAGAAGATTGTCACCCTATAAGACAGCCTCAGAGAAGGATGAATCTGGCATTAAAAAACATTGTGAAAGAAGAGCTTCAAAAATTACTAGATGCAGGTTTTATCTACCCTATCTCAGGCAACCAATGGGTTTCACCACTGGTAATGGTTCCTAAGAAAAACGGTAAGGGGTGAATCTACGTGGACTACTGAGAGTTAAATAAGGCAACACAGAAGGATCATTTCCCTCTGCCATTTATCGATCAAGTCTTAGACACATTGGCTGGTAAGAAATTTTTCTCATTTCTGGATGGGTTTAGTGGATACAACCAAATCCAAATTTCTCCTGAAGATCAGGACAAGACCACTTTCACATGCCCTTGGGGAACATTTACATACCGGGTCCTTCCTTTTGGTCTATGTAATGCCCCTGCAACATTTCAGAGGGCAATCTTGGGAATCTTCTCTGATTTAATAGATGATGGTGTTGAAATCTATATGGATGATTTCACTCCCTATGGGGACTCATTCCTGGAGGGGCCAAAAAATTTAGAAAAAGTCCTTGAAAGGTGCATACAAGCGCGTATTTCCCTGAGTACAGTAAATTTTCACATGATGATGGAACAAGGAATTGTTCTGGGACATTTGCTTTTAGCTGAAGGAATCAAGATGGACCCAGCAAAGGTAAAGGTAATTCTAAACTTTCCAACACCTAAAATTCCCACACAAGTACGTAGTTTTATTGGGTATGCTGGTTATTATAGACGTTTTATGGAAAATTTTGCAAAAGTAGCCCACCCATTATTTCAATTACTGACAAAAGACTCAGAATTTGTGTGGACAGAGGACTGTGAGGTAGCCTTCGCAAAGATTAAGGAATTAGTCTGTAGTGCTCCGGTTCTTAGGGGACCAGACTGGGAATTACCATTCCATATTCATACAGATACTTCTCAAACAACAATTGGTGCAGTATTAGGACAACAAGAAGATGAAGTCCCTTATGCAGTCTACTATGTTAGTAAAAATCAGGCTCCCGCTAAATTAAATTACACGGTGACTGAGAAGGAGTTCCTTGCTGTTGTCTATGCCATCAAAAAGTTCTGGCATTATATTACCAGGTATTCTACCTTTGTGCACACCGATCATGCTGCCATCAGGTATTTAATGAATAAACTTGTTACCCCTGGTTGTGTTACACGATGGCTGTTGCTACTACAGGAATTTGATATTACTATAGTATATAAACCAGGGAAGGATAATGTGGTTGCAGATTTCTTATCTAGGTTAGAACATGATGGTAAGAATATGCCAGTTGATGATAATTTTCCAGATGAGCATCTTTTTGCAATATCTACTAATACTCCATGGTATGCAGATATTGCTAATTATCTTGCTACAGGTGAAGTTCCCCGTCACTTATCTTATAAGCAGCAGAGGAAGATCATTCATAAGAGTGCCCGTTATTCATGGATGGTAGGATATCTTTTCCATACAGGGATTGATCAACAGATTCGGCATTGTGTGGCAAGAGATGATATTTATGAGATCCTAAAGGCTGCACGTGATGGACCCTATGGAGGACATTTTGCAGATAAACGGATAGCCATAAAGTGTTGTAGATGGGATACTATTGGCCCTCCATTTTTCGTGATGCTTGAGATTATATTCGAAGGTGTGATAGCTGTCAAAGGATGGGACAACCTGGGAAAGAATATGAAATTCCTCTTCAACCCCAGATAGTCCTTGAACCATTTGAGAGATGGGCCATTGATTTTGTTGGGCCCTTTAACCCAACTTCTCATCAAAAATCTTACATCCTAGTTTGTACTGATTATGTAACCAAATGGGTGGAAGCTAGAGCAGTCACAAGGGAAACAGAGCAAGTAGTGTCAGACTTTATTTTTGAAGATATCTTTGCTAGGTATGGGACTCCGAGAGAAATTGTATTAGATGGAGGATCACAGTTCACATCTCATATGATAGAGAAATTGATGCAAAAGTATGGGGTCTGTTGTGGATGATTTTTTCACCCCCTAGAGACAGTCTAGAGTTGCCATAGACCAGTGCCTAGGACATCTTAATATAGCAAGGAGCTCTTCATATAGCTTGGGTTGTCAGTCCAAAATCTCTCTTACTATCTCTTGTAAAACAAGGAAAATAATTTAAACGGGACCAATCTCTCTCAGAAGCTGATACAAAGAGAATAATATTGTAGGAGCATCATGTAAAACTCCAATACAAAGGCATCAGACAGTTAAGAGACAACTTACTGTAAAGAGGGCCAATTCAAGTAATATATCACAGAAATCAAATATCAGGAGTGAGTGCAGTGAGGAAACATAGAGAAGATATTAGTTAACATGAGACTGATACCCAGATACACAATAGAACCATATAAGGGCATATTAATTTATGAATCCTTATATGACAATGGCGTTTTAAAAGCACCCTCCTCAAGCAACTAATATAGCAGAAAACATGGATGAGGTGAACTTGGAACAGTATATCATGACTAGGCCTATTTAAAGCGCTTGACTAATTCCAAAAAGGGCACCAACAAGGATGAATCTCACTGCAAACTAGTGAGCCACTCGTATTCCTGTAACATGATACAAGAAGATAAATAGCATGAAATGAGATATTGTATTAACACATAAAAGAAATTACATACTGTGAGATACCAAAGACCAGAATCCTCAGTACAGTCATAACTCCTCCTCACTGAGACCCTACGGGCTCTGAACCTTCATACAGAAATATTACAAAATGTATACAAAAGCCTTTTCACTGCACAGTTTGCTGATAGAAATCTGGAACCCCTTTAATGTCTTTCCTTCTAGCTTTTATAGATGAGATAGATAATTCAAGAGGAGGAGGTAGATGGAAAACATTTAATGACTTATTTTGAATCAGATGGCGGAAAACATTCGTGCCCATGCTATGAATGATTGAACATAAATGACTGTATTTTACAATTTATTTCTGGAAATGAATGCTGGAAATAAAAATCTGTTTATATACAAGACATAAATAATAAAGTATGTAAACATTCGGCTCTTTTCTGGAGGAGGAAGATCTGCGGCAATAAAACCTTGAGGCGCCTGCCTCTGTACATGGTACTTTCGGTCTTCAGATCTTGAATTTAAATTTGAAACCTTTTTCGAGCTGGACCCTGAATTCATTTCTTCTTCATTAATAATCTGTTGTTGCACTAATGTTTTCATCCGCCCAAATGTGCCCTTTTGATTTTCTCTGGAGAGTTCCATAGATCGAAGTACCCTTCTTTAATGGAGGTCACATCATAGTGACTTCCGGATCCTTTCCGCCAATTTTTTTCCTACCACAAGTTCCTGCAAAAACAAAAGCCTGTTGAATAAAACTAATCACAGAGATAGTGGACAAAGTGAGGCTAACGGAAGCGGTGGCATAGATATGAGAGGATGATGGAATGATGCGGGGCGGAGACTTCAAACAAAAACGCTGAGGTGTGAAACATAACTGGAATATGTAAACAATGGAGGAAAAGTGGATGACATGTAGGCAAATGACGAAAAATGGCGGAAGAACGCTGATGGTACGAAGACTTTGAAGATTAACTTTTGGGGAAGTTACAAAGGGAAGACATAACAAAGCAACGGAGCAAAGGCTTTGGGGGTGGGACTCGGACCGCATATCGCAAAATCGCAAGAGGAGAAAATGCGATGGAGGGAATGATGGAATAACAAAATTCTGCGCTCTGCGCTATGCGAAGGGCGTGGTCAGTCGAGCGCGGATCGCAAAAACGAAAAGTGCGATGACGGGGGGTAGCGCTAACGGGAAACTGCGCTTTTGCGATGAGGCGGACATGCGATGGCGTGATCATGCAACTTGCGTTAAACGCTCTAAGGAGTAGCGCTTGGCTATATGGAAGAAAGGAGGCGCGGAGCTAGGAGAGAAAGGGGCTAGGCTTTATATAACCTTTTAAAGCGGACTTTAGCCCTTTTTTAATGTATTCTGGCTCGGGAAAGGGCAATGATAAAGGGGAAAGAAGAGACTTTGGCCAAAATTTAAATGGGGGGGGGGCTGAGTTGTACAACAGGGTCAAACATAGAACAACAACCCCCTATCATCCATAGGTGAATGGAAAAGTAGAGAGTACAAACAAGGTATTGGAAAATATCTTGACAAAGACAGTAGCAAGTCATCGCCGAGATTGGGCACAGAAACTTCCAGAAGATTTATGGGCCTATAGGAAAACGTGGCAGAACACAACAGGATTTCCGCCCTTTGAATTAGTCTACGTGAAATCTCCCCTATTTCCAGTGGAATTTTAAATTAGCACACTCAGAATAGCCCTGGAAGTAGGCTTGGATTTATCAGAAGCATAGAATCACCGACTGGAACAACTGAATGAGTTAGAGGAGATCCGATCAGCAGCTGTCCAGATAACCACTGTTGTTCAACAGCAGAGGATGAAATGGCATGAAAAATTTATTAAAACTAAGGTGTTTCATGAAGGGGATTGGGTGTTACTACATGACTTCAAATTTAAGGACTTCAAGGGAAAACTTCGTACTCGCTGGATGGGATCATATCAAGTGGATGTGATGTTCGATAATGAAACAGTTAGACTAATTACAATTGATGAGAATAAGACTTCATTTGTAGTAAATGGACACCGTCTAAAATTATATCATCGTCCAGCCTCTAAAGATGCCTTTGTTAAAACCCTTTCACATTCAGCTGATTTAATGATTATTGCAACAGAAGACACTCTCAACCCCATTAAAAAAAAAGAAAAAAATTCAATAAAAAAAAAGAAAAAAATTCCAAAAAAAGAAGAAGATGTGGTTATTTCTCACTTGTTTGTGTTTTGCAGGAATTAAAGATTTTTGGCCAGGAGGAAAGCTATATTGTTGGTGTTGTTACTCTGGAGTTGCTACTACATTGTTGTTGTTGTTACTCCAAATTTGTTGTTGCACTGCTGTTGTTGTTACTCCAAAGTTACTCCAAAGTCACTGTTACACTGCTGTTGCTGTTACTCCTAAGTGCTGCTACTATTGTTTCTGTTACTTCGAAGTTGCTACTACACTACTGTTGCTGTTACTCCAAAGTTGTTGCTACACCGATGTTGCTGTTACTCCGAAGTTACTCTAAAGTTTCTGTTACACCATCGATGTTGTTACTCTAAAGATTGCTGCTACTCCGAAACTGCTGCTACACCATCGATGCTTTTACTCCGTAGCTGCTCTGATTACATAGCTGCTATTACTCCGTAACTGCTGTTACTTCGTCACTTCCGTTACTCCGCAACTGCCATTCGCAACTGTTGTTATTCACTATTGTTGCTACTCACTATTCATGAAAAGCTCTTTTGCTGTTACTCCACCTTAAGGTAAGTCCGTGGGTATGTCTCTGCTGATTTTTATGGATTTAATTAAATATTCTGAAAGGACAGCCAGAGCGTGCCGAGGACGGCTGTCACTTTAAGTTTGGGGGAAGGTACCATCATAATAACTGACGGCATATTTAAAAAAATTACTTATGACACATGACCATTACTAAATTAAATTTAATGACTTTAAGTACCTTGTAATTATACCATTGAGTTGGGATGTGTACTTGCATGCATAAGATTCAAATCAGTCACCTTGTAAACATTCCATATTAAAACCAAGCGTATCTAACAATACCACTGCAATATGTTAATCAATTTCAAACGTACCAGTACTATTTTATCCATTATATTTGGAAATGGCCATGACGTCATTACAATTACTAACAGTTCGGAGCCTGCCACTCTTCCCCCGCCAGCCGACTGTAGCCATCATGCCACTTTCGGCTTCGCAGAAATGGGTGGTCGATCTATGCGCCATGAGCCCGACAATTCATCAAGGATTCAGCGCAATCGGGAAGTATGGAAGATATTTGTAAATGTAGGTTGGGACATCTACTTGGATAGACTAAATGGTTGGGATGAGGAATTACGCTGGAATTTGCACTAAACCTGGAAGAAGGAGTTTCTCAGGTTCACGGACTTGAAATCCTAGTTACAGAGGAAACGATTGCAGAGGTTAGCGGACTGCCATAGGGAGGTGAACGATGGTTTTCCAGAAGAACTCCTCTTTCGAAATTCCTCGAAGCTTTTCTCCAAGCTAGGGAGAGTATTGCACAGAAAGGCCGGGGGTACGATAGAATGTCATTGTCGTGGCCATGGAGTGACGTTGCAGAGGCTATAATCAAATACATAACCTGCAAAGGGAGATATTCTACTGTCTTTAAATATCATCTGCATATACTGGCACACCTGCGGTTCCCCCAAGAGGAAGCCTTTTCAATGAATGTACCTTATTTTCTTTTGAGAAGCTTGAATCTGATGGCGAACTTAGTTCGAGAGGCATGACAGGTGCTAGCAGTCCTTTCCCACCATGGACTGGTGCAGTTATTAGTATTGAATGCTATCGACAAGATTCTGATTCCGTGGGAGTGGTTCCGAAACTCCATTGAAGAAGAAATTGAAGCTACTATAGCTACTAGGGCAGAGGAACCTGAAATGATTCAAGAGTACAAGGCCATGCAGGGAGACGAGGAGGACGATTATGTTGATCAGGAAGAGCCTGAATAAATGGAGATGGAAGCCAAGGGATGTGAAGAGGAGTCAGCTTTACAAATGCAAGCCGAAAAAATTTAAGTTGCATAAATTCTTAATGGTACTTCGGCTGAGGCTGCTCCACAAGAACCAGCCCAGTCTGCAGAGCCAGTTCAGTAGACAGATAGAGTAATTGGCACAGAGGCCACTCCACAGGGATCCCCTGTTAATGTGGAACCTGTGGAGGAAATAGTTGTTACCACCCCGACTATGGAAGCTACAAGGGAAATGGTGGGTGAAGCAAGGTGTGAGGCCAACGCTGCTCCACAAGAACCAACGTTGACCCCAAGATTGGATGGAGAAAATCTGTTCCAGTTTCCTGTCTTTTTTCCAGAGGGGGTACAGGTAACCCATTCCCCACAACAAAGAGAAGAATAAAATTTGGCCATTCCAATGCCTCCAAATTTGAAACGAAGGCTGCAGCTGGAAGAAACCCTAGTAGGCACATCAGCAGAATGGGATCCTAATGGGCCACCGTTGATTGAGGAAAATGTACTTGAAGAAGGAATGACCATTGGTGGAGAGGAGGGACCAAGCGAAGTGGTCCCCACGAATCCACCAGTGGAACATGAAGGCATCAAAAGGGTAAAGCAAGAAAGGATAGAAGAAGGGCAGGCAGCGGAAATCAGACCGTTTTTCAACTCGGCAAAGGTAGCTCCAAGGAACTCACCTCCAAAAGTCGGAGCCAAGGAAGTAAAAGTGAAACAAGAGGAAGTAGAGTTAGGTAGGTCGCGAAGACCACTTATCAAGCAAAGATATCAGCATCAGTTTAGAGAAACAATGTGGTTGAAAATGGAAGTGAGGAGTTTGAGGAGCAAAGTGTATAAGATGCAGACGCAGATAAACAGGTATAGATGGAGAGCCAAGAGACCGAGGATTGATAGGGTCAAAGTGGGAACCGAGACAGAACCACTTGAACAGCTCTTTGAAGCCTGAGAATATGCCCTAACGGCTGAGCTACAGACATGGAAATCCACTGTGGCCCAATACAAAAATGAAATCAAAAGAACCGAAGAGAAAGCCTCCGCAACCATCTTCGGATATGTGGAGCGTATGGATATTCTAAAGTTGAGGCATGCCAAGCAGCATCTCAAGATGGAGCAGCTGGAAAAGCAGGTGGCTGAGCTGAAAAATGATAAGGAACAAATGTTCAGTCTGGTGCAAGAGGTGATGGCATGTCTCCCCCCTGCTTCTTGCTATTCTTTGTTTTTGCATGAATGTTTTCTTTTATTTTGCATGGAAAGCATTAAGAATGAGGTCAGTTATGAGATTGAGGATGGTGTACAATTCCTCCGGATTATGAGGAATCATGATGTGCCAACTCAGCACTTGATGTGTGAGTTTTATTTGCATGGGTATTTGCTACGGTTGGACAGAAATTTTAATCTGATCCCATATGTGGGGGACATTCATCTGAGGTCCCTCACCTCTTATACTTTCAATCAAATTCATTGGTGGAAGGCTTGTGACACTTTTGAATCTAACCAAGTCACTAAGCCATTTATAATAAGGGCAGAGCATGAGAGGTCAGATACTGTATCCAATAGGCATTGTGCCTTTTTGAAGTTTGAGGAAAACAAAGCCAGAATTTTGAGGACACAAAGGTGGTGTCTTGATCTTTGTGTCAATTAGATAACTGTTTTTCAGAAGGAAGCTCTGGATGCTTGTTAGAGGAGATGGACGATGTCACCAACAGCTGTCAGAAGTAGGGAGCCTTTTGGGGCACCCAATTTTGCACGAGTACTCACTCAAGTACCAAGGTACGTGGCATGTGTCCAAAAATGTGGCACCCGGTGGATGGGGCTTCGATTTCAGTATCCTGTTCTTTGGATGTCGTCGGAAGTCTATACTCCAGCATATAATGTTCTGGCAGACTGGTGGAAGGAGGTCCTTCTTTCAGATGGGTTTAAAGTCCCTGGGACAGAAATAACTCTGGAGTACGATCTTGTCGAGCTTCATGAAGCTCATAGGTTGCAGAACCCAGATCTGCGGGGTTGACGGGCTACATGAGGGCATGTAGAAGGCTAGCTGGGGGAAGATTTTGGGCACCGAATTCGACCATTTCTTTTTCCACTTTTGTCATCCTTTTTGACCCCTTTTTGCTTAATTTATCCACATTTGTTATGATAAAATTCTAAGGTAAATACCGTGACTTGTTCGATTGGGATATTTTGATTAATGAAGTAAAATCGCAGGGTTTTACCTAATTGTGGCATTAAGGTTTGTGTTTGGCTGCAGATTGAAGATAGTAACCCTCGCTCCAATAGATCGCAGCAAGAATCGATAACGGCAAGCCAAAGGGGGAATGCGCAGCTGGACCATGACTCCCTGGGCCTATTCTTGGCCCTTTGCTCCATTTAGAATATCAACTGTTCGTGTCGTTTCAACCGGAGTCCATTTTTGAACACACAATTCTCATGTTTCAGGGAAATCTATTATTCCCTTGTATTATGTATAAAATGGACATTGTTCCTATAATTCGTGGTTCTGAAGAGAAGGCTCTAATCACATTTCATATATCAATAAAATACATTTGGTTTTACTGTTCCAAAGCATTTCGTAGTTAACACAACCATGATTAGAGAACTAGGCCCGCTCTTCTGATCAGGTGTTGCGTCTGTGTATATGTGTGGATTTATTTTTGTTGTGCTATGGTTGTTATTTTTATCTGTTGCTGATTCAGATTGTTGAATGTTCTGTATTAAGTCACTTCATGGAAATGCTTTGATTTTTTACTGTAAACCCTCGGTTGAACGGATTGAGCATTTGTTCCTGCATATACCATGTGCGTAGCCTTGAAAGGATACGCTCCCGAATTGATAAAATTAATGTCGGATTAGGGTGGATAGATCATCCCTACCTGAACACCAACAAGTACTAGGGAAGCTTGAATATTTACTAGGTTGACTAGTCTTTGGTTTGTTTAGTTCAGTTTTCTTAGCCATAGTATTTTTTCTTTCTGTTGTCTCTTTAGGGATAAGTTCAGAGGTTTTTCTAACAACAGTGTTTGGTTGATTTGTTTTAGGAATGTCTTGACTCTTTTTTCTCCTAAGGTCATACTGCCTATGGACTTCCATTATGGCATTCTCAAATCCTATATATAATATTCGGAATCTTCATATGACTTATCATCTGGTTTTGAAGAAAACATCCTTTGTTCTTCTTTGGTAAGAAATGTGTTATCCTAATCATCCGAACCTATGACATTTACATGGTCTTCTTCCAACTGATCAGGCTCTCTTTATTCTTCATCTACATAGTTGTCTTGGAAAGGGAGTCTGATTTGTTGGTCACTCTCTCTTTGTCTGACTTGAGGGGGGTCTCTTCTAAAATTTTAATTTCTATTCTTGTTTTGAATATTGGCTTGATTTTCCCTAGAAGGTGTTCTCTCATTCAAACTGAATTTTTCCATCATCCTCTCCATTGTCCTAAATATGGAGTCAATTTTGGTGTCAGAAGAGGAGGGTGTAGGTGTTGTGTCATCTTTATAAGTCACCCTTTTTTTTGATCTCATCCTAACCCTTTTCTCAATCAAATTGGCCTCTACACTCATAGCCCCCTTTTGCATGTCTTCTAGAGTTAGGTAATCTCTCCCCCTTAGTTGATAGGCCATATCAACATCAAAGCCTTCAGGATATTTCACCAAGTCCAAGCCTTGTGGAGGTTTTATGTGAGGTGGGAGAGCATTGTAACACTGTTAAACCTAGTGGAGTAGTCATGAACATTTTCTCCCGGATTTCTATTAAGATTTTTATACTCGGACATAATTTGAAGGGGGTTCTTCTTGATTTCCCATTTGTTCACAAAGGTTTGGTATAGAGTAGGGAGATCATGAATGTTGTTGGGAGGTAAGTCTTTAAACCATTTCTTGGGTTCTCCCCCTAAGCTCTGAGAAAAAATCCTCATTTTATGGTTTCTTCTTCTATCTCCATGTAGTCAAAAGCATCATTAATTCTATCTACATGTTTTTGAGTAGTGATGGATTCAGTCCCTAAGAAGTGAGGGATTTTGGACTGATAGTCATTTGGCAAAGGTAATAGTGGTTGTTGTAGAGCCAGTGGAGCATACCAGGCTGCCATGATGGGAGGGAAAGGAAACAAAGGCTAATTTACAAGGGGAGGATTTGTGAGAGGTGGAGGAGGATGGAGTGAGGTGGTTTGCACACTGGTGGTATGGATGGGTGTAGCTAAGGTACTTGGACCGGAGGACTGATTCTGAGTAGATTTGAGATGAAAAGGGCTGAAGTGATGGAGAAGGTGAAAATCAGGTGGAGTGGAAGGAGAAGCTTCTCTACTAGAGCTTTGCTGCAAATCTATGGGCTTAAGGTCAGCTTCGTCAACCCTACTTTGTGACTTGGTATTGAATAGGTTCTTAGTATGGTGCAAGTCAAACTGAGGATCTGGTGAAATTGTAAGGTTTTTTGGTGTAGAACTTGCTCTATGAATGGTCCTAACAGTGGGTGAGTTTCCAGCTTTAGAATTTTTCCACAAAATCTTTTCTGGGTCATCAACTATGGTAGGAGGATTTGGGTTTAGGTGTGATCTGGTATTGATCCTTTGTGAAGCCAGATCTCTTTACTCACACAATGTATAACTAGGCCTTAAAAATTGTTTTGGACTGATTTGATACAATCCTAGAACACCTATGGGACTGGTGAGATGAAAAAAGGCCTACTGGAGGCTAGTGGAGTCACCAAGTGGATTCTTTTTGAAATTTTGAAGATATGTATACAATGGTCCACCACCAAATTCTTGATAAAATCAATCTAGGGAGTACTTTTGGGTTTTTTAGTTTCTTTATGCAGCCTTAAGGTTAATGAGTATCCCCTAGCTGAGTCATCATCTTGCTATGATGGTGAAACAATTAGTTTCTACTCTTGGCTATGGGTTGGTTTTCAAGTCAAACTAGGGATGTATATGAGTCTATAAGAGTTTGTCATGCTACTATGAACTCAGTCCCACCTTGATCGCCATTATGTTATCTCCCCGCAATTTTTTAGATTGATTTGGATACAAATGGACAGGGTAACATAAAACTAAGCTTTGGAATCCAAGGACCTAGCCTTTCTAGATTCGGAGAGGGATATCTCTAGTAGGTGCAAAGATATGAACTTGTTTGCTGATTAGGGTTGATCTTAGGCTAGATTTTAAGTGCAAGGTATTTTGATTGTTTTTGGTTGAGTATGATGCTCAGATAGATTCAGATAGAAAACAAGGAATATTGTTAAGTCATTGGGCAAATGGAGTCTAACAAGGTCATGATAAGTTCATCAATGGTTTCAAGAGCATTTGTAGGGCAATTTTAACTTGGTTGGTGGATCTTTAAGGTTGTGAAGGATCATGAGATGGACATTAAACTTGAGAACAACAAGCTAATAAAGGGCAGAAACAAAATCCTTTATATACTTGTAAACTGAGGGAGTTAAAATATTTATAAGCATAGCAAGGGAATCAAAGGCTTAAGAAAAACCTAGTCCATTTGATTTCAAACTGAAAGCAGATAATCAACCAAGACAACATTTAGATAAAACATAGAAAGGCAAAAAACTTATTTAATCTTTCATGGATTTTATCATCAAGAGCAGAAGAAATTTTAAGATGAACAAGTAACTATAACTATAGAAGGATAGAAAACCATAAAATCCATAGTTACAGCTATGAAAGTTCCTTGAAACAAATTTAGCTAAGTAAAGGCAAAGAGCATGGTTAAGACAGACTTCTTTGACAAACTATAGGCAAAGCTACTTCAGAACATGATTCCAAGAACAGAGTATCTCAGTTGTAACAATATGCAGGGCTAGCCGTAAATCATAATTGATACTAACTGATCTAAATCATTCAAGAAATTTACAAGACAAGAACTTCTTAGAGAGCAAGAGATGAATTCCCTAACATATCTCAACAGAAGCAAACATTAAGGCAGTGAAGGAAACAAACAGATCTAAGGTGCCATTAACAAACATCTTAGTCTAAATTTTTTGTCCTACTGCAACATAGATGGGTGGAAACATATAAGAAACTTAGAAAACATTAAAAGGAGAAAAACTTCACTATCAACCAGGCCTATGGATCCTACAAACAGTCCTTCTCCATCAACAAGCAAATCAGATCATGCATAAGCTCCAAGACATCAATTTCTCATCAAAGGCTTCAAGGGAATATGTATTGATTTAGCATAAGTCATCAAAATTAAACTAATATTTAAGAGCCTCATGCTCTATTTATGGAGCAAATGAGGAGGTGGAAACCCTAAGAGGCTTCCAGAAACCCTAATTTAGCCATAAATGTCATAAATGTGCTTGATGACCATGCAAAGCCCAAGACACATAAGAGATAAGATAATAAATGAAAAACACCAAAACATAACTCCCAAATCAAATCAGGAGTGATTTTCCCAAGAAAATATTAAAAAACCAATTTTCCATTAATTAGTGTCTTTTGTTGACTTTTTGGCCAAAAGCTGTCTCTGTGCGTAGCGCCATATCAACAGAAAATGGGGTCTGTTACAGGTGAGTTTTGGACCCCTTCCCGGCATCAGATTTGGCCCCGTGATGGTTCGTTGGAAAGATTGAAGAATCTGATTTCTAGAAATACTTGAATTGTTCTGAATGGATTCCATTTACCGGCTCAAAAATTCAATCTCCCATGACTGCTCAGCACGCTGTGCCAGGCCTAAAAAGGAAGCAGAAAGGTCATTTTTGAGATTTTTTTGACCTTTTGAGGGGGAAAAAATGCTCCAATTGACCTGAAATTTTGTAGGTAGACTGATGGTGACATGAAAAACCAAAAAATGTAAACTTTAGCAGCTGAGGATGCCCCAAAAAAGAGCGTAGTGCCTAGGGTGTTGTGCTCCTAGGAGTCAAAATTTGGAGAAAAAAAAAGCTCCCCGGATTTTCTTCAAAATTGGTGTGTAGACCCCTCAAGGGGTTTTAGACACCTACTAAGAATCATCAACCAAGATCTCGAGGCTATCATGCACTTTGGGCCTTTTTAGCTCTTCTAGCTCTAGGAGGGCTTGCTTCAATTTGGCATTAGCAAGCATGCTCTTCCTTGCATAGTGTTTGACCATTTTTTTCTACAAGGAAAGGCCCCTCTTCACCTCTTTGAAATTTTTGTGCTCCTATTTATAATAGTAGATGACCCTTTGTGCCCTTTCAAAATCATTTTCCCATTCTTGAAGCTAGGCATCCTTTTCTAAGAGGAGCAATTTTGTACTCATCCCTTGGTCCTCATTATCACTGTCTAGATCAACAAAGAGAGGGCCTTGAGAAGCCTTTTTGATCCTTTTACTCCTCCTGACTGGTGTCGTTTGCTCAACACTCTTCATTTTTTCTTTGCCTTTGTCCAATGCTTTGGTTTTTTGTGAGGAGATGGCCCTTTACCTTTTAGAGGCAGCAAACACATCCCTTTTCCCTCTTTGATAAGTGCATGAGAGAGGGGAAATAATGGGAGTCTCAAAGGAAATGTTGTCATCATTTTGTCCTTCACTTTGCTCTGCATTTTCTGTTCCTTCCTCACTCTGATTCTCTTTGTCTTCTATGGACTGATTTTTGTCAAGACAGTCATGACAACTATCATGACTGTCATGAATCTTTCTTGGACTGTCTTGGGCACTTAGATAGCTGTCTTCCTCATCTGGCTGTTCTCCTTCTTCACTAGTTTCCTATTCCTCGTCATTGTTATCTTCTTCCTCATTGTCATGTTCACTGCTTTCATCCTTGTGGCTGCTTTCACTGATATTATCTTTGTGGCTGCCATTACTAGTTTAATCTTTGTTTTCTCCTTCATTATCTTGCTACTCTTGGACATTGTTGCTTTCTTCTTGGCCACCTTCTTCTCCTTCATTTTCTTCTTCATCTACATCATCTTCTTTTTCAATGCTTTCCTCATGATCATCATTGCTTTCTTCATGATCATGGCTGCTTTCTTCATGGCCACCACTGCTTTCTTCATGGCTACTTCCGTCCTCTTCATCATTTTCTTCATTTTCATCATCTTCTTCTTCACTACTCTCTCCTTGACTATCATTATCTGTCTCATCTTCTTCCTGATTGTTGCCTCCTATTTTCTCTTCACTAGGCCTACTGTCAGCCCCTTCACTTGGTAATTTAGGGGAGGAGATAATAGGTGAAATTCTTTGTGGAGAAGGAACATGGGGAGATGATGGATGTGTGGAGGTAGATGGTTGTGAAGTGGAAGGAAAGTTTTTCTGGATGAAGGCCTGGGGGTCTGCAAACACATCATGTGAGATAAAGGTCTCCTAAGATATACCTTGTTTCTCTAGCTGGTATAGGACAATCATCTTGATCAGGGAGTGATGAAAGAGGATAGGCATTTGGTGGTCATAGCTTTTCCTCTTGACAGCGGAGGCCATTTTATCAATACTCTGGAAAAGGTAATAAGGTAGGTTCATCATCTTGACGTTGGTAAAATGCATCAACAACTTGATATGATATCAATAGAGCCGAGAGTATATTCCCTCACATGTGAAAAAACTGATAATCTACCTCATTAATGCTGCATAAATCTCTAGAAAATAAGAAAAAGGAAAAATAGCCTCGAAATTTTGCTGATAGGTGGGTTTCAAATAAGGCCCATAATAACCCAAATCCAACTTCCTTTGTTTGAACCAAAGCTCACCAATGTCTAGTATACCAGTTGCCTTGGAAATGATTTCAGATGAAAGGTCAAATTGGACCCCTGCTAGATTAACTTGGTGGTTTTGAAGGCTACAGGAAAATAATCTAGTCAATTTTGGATGACTGTTGACTTGCTTGACCTTCTCACAAAAATTGTAGCACCCTACATCCTGGAAGCATGAAAGGATCATAGGAGAGGAAGTGATTGGAGTGGTGTCTAGGGGCTCAAATATTTTAGCATTTCCTCCATGATGTTTTGGCTTGGTGGAAGTGTGACTCTCATCACCACTGGTGTGACTGTCTCTCTCTGAGATGATGGCTGTTCCAAAACAACAGAAGAAACCTTGGATTTTTCTTGAGGGTTTTTGGAGTAAAACAAGTGGTGTAGGTCAACTCTTTGCAAAAGGGAAAGCTAAGGTGAAGACAACTTTAAAAGCTTGTACTTGGTGGTGGAGGTCAACCTTATAGTCACTCAGTCCCCTCTTTGAACTCAAAACCAAATTTTCTTACAAACCCTAGTTCAAAGACAAAACAATTGATTTTTGCATAGTCTAGTGTTTGGTCAAATTTTGACTATGGATGACCTCTTTGATTTTAGGAAAATAATGCTTGGGAAGAGGAAAAAGGGTTTTACCAACCTTGTATTATCTTGCAGAAGTTTTAGAGGCCGAAAAATTCTATTCTTGAAAGTCTTTGTCAAAATCTGCAGAGTGCTGCCAGGAGCACAGCGTCGGGTCAATCGAGTTATCTAAGCGTAGCGCTGGGTGGAATAGGTAGTCTCTCAGGCGCCCGTTGTATTTTCTGGGCCTAAGCGTAGCGCCAATCTAGGCATGTAGCGTAGTGTAACTTTACACTACCCAGCTCGCCCCTGTGCATAGCGCTAGAGGCCAAGGGCGTAGCGCCAGCTTCAATGCGTAGTGTCGGTCAATTTTCACAGTTTTCCTGAAAAAACGCTGTAACTCTCCTCCAATGGTTTTTTCTTCCTTGCAAAGTGGAAAATGATGCACGGGAAAATTAGAAGGGGCCCTTTATAGATTTTTTGAAAATAAATTAAAAGGGAAAACCCACTTTTGTAAAGTTCATGTTTCCCTCTATTCTTGCATGTGTCTTTTATCCAAAATGGCTTTATGAACTCTTTCAAAGGTACTTCCCCCTTTTTTATCTCTGCTTCAGATTACTCTCCAAGGTATTTTTGCCGAAATTTTTGGAGGTGATAGTTTATCCTTTGTATGTTTAGGTACTGAAACAAGAGGCTACTTTTGGAGGTCCCTTTGACATCCCTTCTACTATTTATGAAGAAGACTTTTTATTCCATTACCTTGCCTTTGTGCTAACTTGATGTCCTTTTGACCACTCTTGTAGGGATGTGAGCACAAAGCACTGTCTCCTTGCAAGTTTCATGTCTTCAAGCATAAAAAAGTTCCTTGACTGATCTCTTTGGTGTATCTAGGACAAGTGACTTGTCCCCTTCTTTTGAATGTATTCCCTTTATATAGAAGAAGGAGCAAGATCTGTAGGGCACCAAATCCATCCTAATACTTTTTGAAACCCTAGGTGATCTAGTGGAGGCCTTCTTGGACTTGGTTTTTTTGGGCTAGGATCTAGACTTAGGGTTTACAAGTGTAAGATAGGATCCATGCCAAGCTTCATGTATTTGTGAGCCTAAGATGCAACACACATACTTGACTATATAAAAGGCTCTGTAGAGACACTCATTTTTTGAGAGTTGCTAAAAGAGGTACAACAAAGCTGCTCTGTTTGGCAGGTTTAGGTGGTGGTGGGGAATTGTGTAGGTAAGTAAAAACAGAGGTTTTGAGCCAAGGAGATGAGTTAGGTTAAAAAATGAATGGCTTGAGCCCCTGATGGGTCTTCCAGGAATAGTGGGCCAGTTATGACTAGATAGGATAACAACATAGTGAAAATTCTACCTTGAAGATAATGAAGGCAATGAGATTTCTAGAACTCACAATGTTCTATAAACTTTGTTTATAGAAATCTTGGGGTAATCATTTAGTCATCACCACAGCAAAATTTATTGATGACTAATAGGAGGAACTATCTTCTGGGCAGGGCGTTTGTACTGATGATTGATCATAGTGGATTGAGGTATCTATTTGACCAACCAAATATGAACACCAAGAAATATAGATGGTTGGCCACAATCATTGAGTTTGAATTTGAGATAAGGTAAATCAAAGGTAAAGAGAACAGGGTTGCAGATGATCTTAGTAGGAAGGTATAGGTAAATCACATAGCATCTATGAGCTCCTATGGGATAGATTTACAGAATAACATCTTGCAGGTAGGTTAGCAAGATGACAGGTATATGGAGATTGTGCATAGGTTTCAACAGAGTATAGGTATATGTATAGGTATTGCTACAGGTACATGTATAGGTAGTGGTACAAGTACATGTATAGGTACAGGTGCAATAGTACATGGTGTGGATTATCGTGTCATGGTAGATGGATTGGTAAGGTTTAGAGACAGGATATATGTGACAGACAGTAATGAGATAAAGAAGGTGATCTTGAGAGAGTTTCATGTGAAATCTTATTCAGGTCACCCAGGCTATTAGAAAACATTGTTATGAAACTAACTCCCAAAATAGAAGAAAAGAGAGATCAACGCCTTATAAATAAGCAACTTTGAGAGGGAAACCTCCTTTACACTACATAAATGAATAAGTCTTAGATGATAAAAATGAAAAAAAATCCTTTCTATATATAAGAGTCCATGGGGTCACAATATAATCCTAGCTGACCTAATAATAATAATGTAAGGGCACAAACATAACAATAGTGGGCTATTATGGGGCACAATAATAACAATATGGGGACTACATGGGTACAAAAATAACAATAAGGGGGCTATAATAACAATAAAAACAAGGGGATACAATAGTATTATAGGGACCTAACATGCCCCTCTCCTTCAAACAAGTGTTGTCCTCAACGCTTGATTATTTATGGATGCTTTTGTATAAAATTCTCATCCTCCCATGTGGAATATTTAGCGGGTGAGTTCTTCGAGTTGCTGAGATACTCTAAAATTGATCAATTTCATAGTTTTCGAGTTATTTTTTCTGTGACTGCTTCAGAACTTCCTTCGCGGCGATGTTTATCTTCATGTTGTTTCATTTGATTCTGCACCAAAGTTAGGTAATCCTTTAAGAGTTGGAGAACTTTTTTTTGATGCTCGATGTAATCTTCCACTGCATGATCATCCATATTAAATTTCATTTCATCCTTCAATTGATCCAAATTAGCCTCCATGTCTACTTTTAAACCATCTATGTCATCTTTGGTTGCTCTTTGTGAGATCGAAATTTGTTGCACTTGGTACTGTAATTTTGATATAGCATACTGCAATTATTCCTCTTCATGTGTCTTAGTAGAGATTTACAAGGGATTAATGGGTATGGAATTATTTTTTGGAGGCATTATATAACTCAATACTGATATCTATGCTTCAATATGCCCTTGGACGATTCACTTCAAACTGATTTTTTGAACAAAAGTTATGCAAACTTGTTTGAAAAACACACACCTTTTTTTTTATTGTGAGGAGCTCGATATTGAATTTGATGTATCTTTGTCATTTTGGATCCCTGAGATTTTATCTTTGATCCTTTATTATCCCTCTAAATATTATTTCCAATGCTAGGTTTGACCTAATTTGGATTCTTCAAGGCAAATTTATGCCCAATCTCCCACAATAACTTAATTATGTATTGGTTCAGTAGAGCGAACTTGTACGGTGTGCCACGTGTCAGTGTTTCCTCCTTCGGCTCTGAAATTGATACACAGGAAACTAAAGTCCATTTGATTTTGGCCACTTTTTATAGAATTCCAATCTGATGCTTAGAGAGATAGAGTTATGACGATTTTCCCAAGGTCACCTCTTTAATATCAAATTTGGGAGCCTCCAAAAACCCTAACTTCCATAGATCATATCACCGAAAATATTGCGAACCTAGACCTGAAATTTTTACACGAAGTTTATAAGGATTTATTCGCAAATGGGTTTTTTAGCTTCTGAACCTTCGTAGAAAAACAAATATAGTGAAAATTCCATGATGACCTGTTTGAAGTAGCAAAACCCTAGAATCCAAAGCTCTAATACCAAATGTTATGAAACCATCTCCCAAAATAGAAGAAAAGAGAGGTCAATGCCTTAGAAATAATCCCATTCAAGGGTGAAACCTCATTTACATTACATAAATGAATAATTCTTGGATGATACAAATGAAAAAACCTCCTTTCTATATATAGGAGTCCATGGGGTCACAATATAATCTAGCCGACCTAACAATAATAATGTAAGGGCACAACAATAACAATAGTGGGCTATTATGGGGCACAATAATAACAATATTGGAACTACATGGGTACAAAAATAACAATAAGGGGCTATAATAACAATAAAAATAAGGGGATACAATTATATTATATGGACCTAACAAACATTTACCATAGTAAATCATTTTTACTATTGTCCGAATTTGAAGAGAGATGTACTAGAGTTTGTGGCTAGGTGCTTGAATTGTCAACATGTTAAGGGAGAGTGTAAGAATATAGGTGGAATATTACAGTCGACTGTGATTCTAGAATGGAAATGGGGGGTCATTTCCATGGAATTTATTACAGGTTTTCTGAGGACAATGATAAAACATTATTCCATCATGGTTTTTGCGGACAAATCGACAAAGGTAGCACACTTCATTCCAGTGAAGTCTACATTCTCAACTAGTGATGTAGCATAGGTGCTCATCATATATGTGGTTAGATTGCATGATGTTCCAAACAATATTGTGTCAAACAGGGATTTGAAGTTCACTTCCAAGTTTTGGAAGGAGTTGCATGTGGGTTTGGGCACAAATTTGGCCTTCAACAAAACTTATCATCCACAGATAGATGAACAGACAAAGAGGGTCAACATGATTTTGGAGGACATGTTGAGGATGTACATGATGCATCAACATAAAAAATGGGAAGAGTATCTTCCACTGGTAGAGTTTTCTTACAATAAGGGTATTAGGAATCATCGAGGATGAGTACATTTGAGGAACTGTATAGGTAGAGTTGCAATATTCCCATAAGTTAGAATGATCCATTTAACAGGGTGTTGATTGGACTAGACATGTTGGTAGATATGGAATAGGAAATACAGGTAATTAAGAATATTTTTAAAGAAGCATAGGATAGGTAGAAGAGTTATGTGGATTAGAACAGTTTGTTTAAGGAGTTTCAGGTTGGGGAACATGTGTACTTGTGCATCAAGCCCAGGAAGAGCTCCTTGCGGATTGGATCATGTGCCAAGATGACACCACGATTTTGTGGACCTTTTAGGATTATTGAGAGGATTGTTCCAGTTTCCTATCGACTTGCATTTCCTTCTAAAATGAAAGTCAATGATGTTTTCCATGTGTCATTTCTTAAGAAATAAGTTAAATATGTTGATCATGTGATTGACTAGTTTGTTTTTCAGGTGGAGCCAGAAGGATAATTCCATTCAGAACCTCAGTGAATTTTGCAAAGAAAAAACATCATGCTCCAAAATCAAGAAATCAAGCAGGTTAAAGTGCAATGGAAGCACTTTGGGCCCAATGAAGCTACACGGGAGATGGCGGATTAGATGCGGGCTATGTATCCTTGATTGTTTGCCAATTGAGGCAAAGCAGTTTTAGTATGATGTGCAGTATATGTTTTGGTTTGTTTTTTGGTGTATGTACATATGTATATGGATGTAAATACCACCATGATATATTTTATAAAGCTCCAATAAGCGGTATGGGTTTCATGTAATTATGATGTTATATGTGTTATGTTGTCATGTTGGTTTGCTTCCCAACATGTGTATCATTGTAAATACTACAACGAGCTAAGTTATAAATTTCCATGTGCAATATGTTTTTCTTACAATAGTATTGTTTGTTGTAGGTGTCATTGAAGAACAAGGATGGTGTTCCCCCAAGGGGGCAGTTTCTGTAACAACCCTGGTGAAAATTCAATGTAAACAAAGTTAACAAAGGAAAAATAATAACCAAGGTCATGGGACACATATTCCAAGTTGAATGTTGGGCAAAAAATCCTAGTGCGGGCATCCATATGGTTTATTATGGCTATGTAAATTAGCAAAGGCAATGACTAAGGCTTTGTGAAGGAAAAGGGACATTTATTGGCATTTATTTATGAAAATAATGGAAATTAGGAGAAAAGGGAGGTGAAAGGTCACATGTTGCATGTGAGGAGTAAAATGAAGGAAAATAATGGAAAATGAAAATATAGGTCTCATTAATAAAAATGATTCTGAGGATTAGCTCATGGCTTTTTTATGTTGCTTATATGATGGTTATGACTAAGTTTTATGATGGTGATGATGTATGGCTCTCATCATGTTTTGATTAGTAAATGAATGAAAAGTGTATTTTTGCCTAAATAGATGATAATTCAGTTAATGTGATGAGGAAACAAAGCTTCTTAAGGATTCTTAGATAAGTATGAGACCCCTATGCTCAGATCCTTTATTTAAACCTGCAGATTTCATATTGGTGACATGTTTGATGAAATTACTGTCATGGCTAGTAGGGGTCCAGTCAAGTCCTTATTCAGATGTTTTCATGTGCACCATAGTTTCACTGTTATATTTCATTTCTGAACTTTTCATTGAGTTCTGGATAGTGACCTGGGCTATGGGCTTGAAAAAGTGGCTCAAATCCCAGGGATGCAGGCACAATTCTGTGGGAAAAAGTCCCTGGATGCATGCATGTCGATGCTGTGGGAGAGTGAAGATTCTCCCAGACACACCCATGCATATACTGTGGGAGATTTCAAGGGTTTAAAGGTCAAAAAATTTAGTGGGACCCAGAGGTTGGATACCTGAGTGGTTGGGACGGATCCTGGGAGCTATGTTGCTGATGTGGAAGGTCTATTTGATGTGTTTTCATCGATTCCACTTCCTTAAGGCCACCTAGGAGGTTGAATCAGATCATAGTAACTCTTCTTAACATGTTCACCTCGATTGGACGATTACTTGGGTAGATGTGGGATGAGGGTGTTACAAAATGCATGGAGGGGGAGTCGAGGAGATTAAAGAAGGGATGAATCAGCACAGAAAGTCATGGTAGGAGTGAAGAAGTAGAAAAAATATGAGTGAGGCCACATGGAGAGGTGTGGACTGACACTCCACATCATCTAGAAGGATACTTCTTGGGACAATTAATGAGAGTGCATAATGGCAATGTGTAGGATGACATAAAACATGCCATGGTGGCAAACACTTGAGCTCGATAGTCTCGCTATTAGTTGAGGGGCGGTCCCATATTACATGTCAGCCTAATAGACTGACCCTAGAACATTTACATGACCATAGAGGAAGAGGAGTTGGGTAACAGAACCCGGGATATGGGAAGGTTGGAAACAATTTTTGGTTTGTTGAGTTGGGTAAAATTAAGCAGAGGCATATAAATCTCTCTCTTTCTCCAAAAATTGATATGTGTCCAAAAATCGTGTGTGAATGATAACACATAACGTAATACAATATGAGATGAAGATAACACATAATAGCATAGGGTGGTTCACAATAGATCTCAATGACCAAGAAATGATCAGAAATATGCTAGAATATAACTTTGAATGCACATCACATGGGCATAAATAAGAAATATTAGTTGGCCAAGGGGGAGGGACAAAATTTCCTGATTAGATGGATACCTTAAGGATCATAAGGGCTAGGGTTAGAATTTTTAAGTCAGATAATGAAATATTGGTAAGAGATTAGGAGAAGCAAGATGAAATCAATTCAGTCATCTTGCAAATCCTCTTAGACTTACATAGACAAAAGCAACATGAGATGGGAGCTAGTCACAGGGGCAAGAGAATCCTTCAGGAATAATAAGAGAAATAAAATAGAGAAAATGGCAGTAGGTCTAGGAAGAGACATAGGTAGGAGAGTGAAGACACCATGAAGGGAGACGCACCAATAATTACCCCGGAAGGAAGAACCAACACTTGTGTGCATCATTTAAGTAGAACTTCCAACTCCACTACCAGAAGGAACCATAATCACTCTCATCATTATCATCATCATTAGGGAAGAAATGAAAATGATTATATTCCAAAGGGACTAAATAAAACTAGAACACCCACATTTGATGGAGAAATGAAGAAATATGAAGATGCAGAAGCCTGGTTGTTGGGAATGAGGAAAATTTTCATAATTCATGATTATTATCAAAATATGAAAGCCAATATTGCCACATATAGCTTGAAAGGAAAGGCATAAATATGGTGGGAAGATCTGAAAAATGTTAGAGGAATCATTGAAGAATATTTGACTTTGAGTGAATTTGAGAATATTTTCAGGAATCAATATTTGTTTGAGCGATATTACGACAACAAGGAAAATAAATGTTATGAGCTTAGAATGTGACAAATGCTAGATGAGGAATAAATCACCAAGTTCCTAGAGCTATTGAGATACATGACATATCTCAAGGATGAGAAGGAAAAAATACAATGGTTCATCACTGGCCTACCTCTAACATTCAAGGATCAGATTGTGATTTTGGAACCCCAAACACTGAATGTTTCCATTAAGAAGTTAAAAGACTACCACAAGCAGGAAAAGCACAAACCAAAAATTATAAGTGTTTGGAAGGCCAAGGAAAACATTGGAAATAAAAATAAATGGCCTAATAAATCCACAAATAAAAATAAAAGGAAGCATCCAACTAATATAAACTAGTTCCCATAGAAAATCAACCAAGTTGCTAAGGGAAATATGCAACAACTAGTAATAGAGCAATGAAAATATGAATTCAAAGAAAAACTGAAATTTTGGACGTGTAGTGAAAATCACAGGAATAAGGAATGCCCACATTATAAAATCATTAGGACAAATATTTACAATGCTTAGGAAGCTTGCACAGTGGGTGATATAGCTCGAGATTTTCCCAAAATTTACGCAACAATGGATAATCGACGGGAAAAACACCTGACATTTGTCATTGGGATGGAAGGTGTTATCACAAAATTGAACCTAATGGGCTGCTTGATCAGTCAACTTCATGCAACTATTTCAAACCTAATATTTTGATTGAGGCTTAGCCTCCTCAGCCTAAGAGGGCTCTCTCAAGGGTTAATGATTTGGATAAAAATATAGATGGCTAACTCTATGTGGGGTAATAAACAGATAAATAATAGATATAGGTTGAGAATCACATCAGCAAGTACACATTGGGCTTATCGAGTCAAAATAATTTCAGTAAACCAATGGATCTTCTTAACATGGAAGCTGAGGCATATCAAAGTTTTAGTCAATAGATAAACACACATGAAACTCTAAAAACACAGTCAGTTTATTTATATATGAAGTCAGAGAATCTAAAGATGAATTCTGAGTAATATAGATAAACACCACTACAATAGGATGATAAAGAGATGCAAATAGAATAGGAACACACCAAAAATCCTTCTAAATCCCAAGTTGGTTAAGTAGAAACTCTATGTATTCGCTGAAAACCAATCAATTACAATAAGCATAGTATTTTGCCAAAAATGTCCAACCCCTTGCACATTTGACTTCTTGGTCTTTAATAGACCATTTAAAACATAATATGATCTCATCTTAGGCTAGATACATTGAATTTCTGACTCTTGACACCTTTCATAACCATAAGACATGGGATTTATTACAAAAAGAAAGCTAATATACTAAACAATCCTATTACAAATAGGATTCAAACTCCTTGTCATTATCCACAAAAACCTTATCTAAATTAAATTACATCATTTTCCAAGTGTATCAAAACATGGTCGAATCTAAATGACAGGCTTCAACTCTTCATGACCATATTGATGACCTCCATCAAAATAGGAAACTGTCCCCTGTTTTTTAGGCATAGGGTCCTTTGCTTTCTTGGAACATTCTGACCATCATGTATTCTTTATTTCGTGGTCCTTAACTATTGGAGGTTGAATTAACAAATTCCAAAACTCCTCCCTAGACTCCATCTATCCAAAAAAAAATTCAAATTGTTCAAAGGAGCTACAATACACTGCGCTACGAAAACACAACAATTTCTTAGTGCTTTTCGTAGCGCTAACTTTTAACCCTTTTTTCTTCAATTTTTTGACTCATTTCTTCCAAAATTCTCTTAATTTCCTTTTAATAAATCCTCCCTAGCAATTTCATTTCTTTATTCATTCTCTTACCCTTCAAAATTTCATAAAAAAGAGCAAGAAAAGCTGCTACAACAGTTTCGTAGTGCTTTTCTCTCTTTTTACACAGTTTGCGCTACGAAACAACTGTGTGAGCAGTTTTGTCAAAAATTTTCCAAAGTGTAAATTTTGAATGTGCCAAAAACTCAAAATAAACCAGATTCATCATTTAAAAACCATATCAACTGAAAAACACAGTCATTCCAACCTTCATGAGGTCTCTTCTTCAATTTCACTTGATTTAGCTATTGACTCTTCAATGATTGTTATTTTAATACCTCTGCTCTTTAACTCATCTTGAATCAATTTCACCTGTTTCTCCAAGTCCTCCACTTGATCTTTAAGTCTTCTGTTATTAGCTCGCAAGTGAGTATTTATTACTCTGACAAACTTGGCTTCCTTTATTGGTGGGACTGTCAATTTGAAAAACTACTCTGCACTACTTAGAGTTTCAGAAATAGAACCAGTTTGACCTTACCACAGTGCCTTATTTATTTTAAACTATGCTTTCTCAACATTGTTCTTTCTAGCCCTCTTTCTCATCACAGCAATTTCTTGGTTTTCCAACCTCAATTTTCCTCAAAATGTTGAAACTCTGTCATTTCTTCTTTTCCCCTCTTTGTTTTGCTGGTTGTATGCTTCACTGTAGGTGATGAGAGATCAAAAAATTCTTCAAGAGCTTTAGCTATCTCAATAGATTTTTAAACTTCCTTGTAGCATTCCTTGAGTTTCTTAGCATGCCTAGTTATAGGCTTTCTTGCTTGAAAGATGAAAGCTACATATTCCCCCTCAAACTTAAGCTTCTTTGCAGACTTAGCCCTTTTCTGTTTATGCTCATCTTCCCCAATGAACTCAACTTGAACAATGGGTGTATCCTCTATGTCAATAGCATGAAGGATTTCATCTAAATTTCCCTTTGTTACTGGGTTGTCCTCTGTAGCAATTGTCTTTCCTTTTAATGCCACTACTTGGCTTCTTGTTACTCTTTTTATTTTCTGCTTGCTGACAACTTGTTTCTGTTTTTCCTCTTTGAAAATATTTCACCTCTATTTTGCAGGTGATGGAGTTGGTGTGTCAAACATTTGTGTCTGCTCTTCCCTTTTCCCAATTTGTTTCCTTGGCTTCAGTTTTGCAAATTATTTTGGTTTTGCAACCATAGGTTGACTAGGCTCTGCTACTGGTGGTGATGGAACTCCTTCAGTTTTAGGATTTTTTGTAGGATTTAGGGTTTCCAACTAAAAACCATTTATAAACAAGAAATATGACCAATCCCTGCCTATTTTCTAAAGTTCATCTAAAATCAATAACTTCATTAAACCATGATGAAACACGGATGTTTCACTACCTTCAGATTTTGCTTGTACCTTATCAACCATTTTTGCAAGACTCCTATGCAGATAAAAAGGCAAATCAAGTGAAATATTACCAGTGAAATGCAGAAGCAAATTGAAATGATATGTGTAAACCTCATGATATCTACCTTCACATGTAAAATACTTCTGAATGTTGAGCAGCAGCTTTGAATAAGTGTCTTTGATGCAGCTTCTAGGGATAGCGTTATTAAGGTCCATGTCTGCATATTCAGGCTTCATGAACTCTTTACATTTCTCCATATCAAATTTGAAACCTTTGAACCAAGTTTCTTGACCTCTTGGTTTCTCTGTAACAGCAGCAATGACCTCTGGTGTAACTGGCATACTTAGCATCCCAACCTTAGTAGCTGTTCCATTGAAGTTCATGGAAAATTCCTTTGATACTTGTTTGTGACAGCCCTGCAATTTTTCACAAAACCTAAGGCAACCTACTCTTTTGAATGCTTCCATCACTGCTGGATCTTCAATTATTGCCTTCATGTCTTCCACTTCATACCTTAAGCAGTTTCCCCCTATGTGAACTTTCTTTTCCTTTGCCATGCTTTTTAGAAAACCTGTCAGGCTCGCTTGATGAATTGTATCAACCTCGCTTGAATATATAAAACCAGCAGCCTCGCTTGATAAATTTTATATCATCCTCACTTGAATAGGGATGTATAAAAACTTTGTATGAAATAGCCACATGTTTGGCTTGACACTTCAGAGCTCAAACATTTTGAATGGAGGCAAAAGGAAACGAGAATGATTAATTAGGAAAGATTTTGAAATTTGAACTGTCATCTCATAAATTAATGATGCCTCATTCATAACCTATAATGATAATGATGATTGAAAACATAGATGTATACATTGAATCTCATCATTACATGACTCATCATACCACTAACCTACCATTTCCCAATGGTTTCTGAGACTTTTCAACTCAAATGACAAGATAGCTGAAAAAACGCACTTTCGTAGCGCCTGCAGTGTAATTTAACTTGTTTACACTACGAAACTATTAGCGCTTTCGTAGTGCAAATCAAATTTTTTCAATGGGTGGCACTACGAAAACAAGGTTTCTTGGCTAATTGAACAGTTTTGACATGAAATTTTAGGAAATGACCCACAAATGAAAATGATGGATATTTGACAAGAAGGGACTTTGAAAAAGACTTTATTTGAACTTAAGGATGGGATTTGAACTATAAAAATATAACCTACCCTTGATCAAATCCTAATTTTACTTCTAAACCCAATTTTGAATCATGATCAAAGACAAACTTGACACAATGATGTTTTGAATTTTTTTTTTTAGGTGATAACAAAAGGTAAGTTGTGTAATCAATTTTTTCCATTTTAATTGATCCTGGTTCTAAATATAGTTATGTTAGCTCAGAGCTTGTGGAAAAATGAAATTTGGCCAAGGAATTGCACGCAGAACGATGGATGGTTCAATTGGAAACAATAACGAAGAGAAGAGTGAGACACTAGGTAAAATCATGTGCAATCGAGCTACAATGAATGCCAATGAAAACACACATAAATGTGTTACCTTTGGGAGCATACAATGTATCGTTGGGTTTGTATTTGTTGTATCAACACCATACCAAGGTTAATTATTATTAGAAGTAAATTGAGTGTGTAGATGAAGGGGGAAGGAAAATAATATTGCAGGGAAAGCGAACATCCACCTTGGTAAGGAAAATTACAACCATGCATTCCAAGCGCAACTATTGGAAATGTTGTCATTTGTTTTTTGTGCAATTTACTAGTGATATTAAGGCCAATAACCTTTTTGGAAGGGAAGGAAGTGAAATACTATAAATATATCCCGTGTTGCAACAATTTAGAGATGTCTTTCCAGAAGATATTCCTAGATTTACTCCTCATAGAGAGGTATAATTTTTAATTGAGTTGGTGCTTGAAGCGACACCAATGTCTAAGGCACCATATCATATGAGTACAATATAATTGATTGAGTTGAAGCTACAACTGAAATAAATTCTTGATAAATTCTACATTCATCCAAGTGTATCATCTTGGGGAGCTCCAATATTGTTTGTAAGGAAAAAGTATGGGACACTTAAAATTTATATTAACTACAAGCAATTAAATAAAGTTACCATCAAGAACCGATATCCATTACCATGGATTGGTCAATTATTTTACCATATAATATGAATAATATTGTTCTCCAAGATTGAATTAACATCCAGGCCCTCATAAGGTTCACATCAAAGAGGAAGACATCCATAAAATTTATTTCTAAACAAGATAAAAGTATTATGAGTTTGTAATGGTGCCCTTTAGGCTTAGTAATTTCCCTACCACATTCGTGTGTTTAATCAAAAATGTGTTACACCATTAATTGGACAAGTTTGTGATTGTATTCATTGATGACGATGACATATTGGTGTATTCGAAGACCAAAGAAAAACATGCCAAAGTAGTTGGTTATAGTACTACAGTTATTTAGGGAACACAAGATCTATGCAAAGCTCAACAAATGTGACTTCTTTCAGTCACATATGCACTATTTGGGGTACATTGTGTCCAAGGAGGGGATATTTGTTGACCTAGAAAAGTTCAAGGACATAATGTAGTGGCAAAATGTGGATGAGATCAAATCATTCATGGGATTGGAAGACTACTACAGGATATTCGTTTGAAACTTCTCCAAGATAGACCATACTTTCACATCCTTGTAGAGAAAAGGAAATAAATTTGAATGGAAAACTGAGTGTGTAACAAGGCTTCGAGAAACTGAAACAATTTCTCATGAATGCATCAATGTTGAGGAATGCAGATCCTGTAAGGAATTTGTGGTATGCACAAATTCCTCTAAGGAAGGGCTCGATGGAGACCTAATGTAGGAAGGACAAGTAATTTTCTATGAGTCAAGGAAATTAAATGAACATGAGTCAAGGAAATTAAATGAACATGAGGTAAATTACATGACTCATGATATAGATTTTGATGCCATCATTCATGCATTGAATATGTCAATGAATTTTCTCCTCGGCAGAAAATTCACACTTGTGAAAGATCATAATGGACTCAAATATTTGTTCGACAACCCAATTTGAATGCAACATACACGATATGGTTAGCTATACTTAGAAAGTTCGACTTTGAAATAAAGTACATCAATGTAAAATAGAACAAGGTGGTCGATGCACTTAGCAGAAGGATTCAACTAAATCATTTAACAACCATAAGCTCTTATTAACCCGACCTAGTGGAAAGGGTAAAAAATTTAGGACAATATGATGAAAAATACTAGCAAATGAAGGAAAAGTTTAAAAAATATGGTGAGGATTAAGAGTATCATCTCACAAGTGATGGTCTAATAAAATTCAAGAATAGAATCTGTTATCCTCCACAATGTCCCAAGGCTATGAATGGAAATTGATAAAGGTAACCTCAAACAACTTGGAATTTGGTAGATTTCCCTACAAAATCAGAGAGGGATCTCTCTGTGATCTTGTATCCAAAATATGGTTGAAGAAGGGTAAATATATTAGGCTAGGTCTGAGCTTTAGGGTTTTGAAAATTTAGGGCTTTTGATGGATCGGGAGGAGAGGCAAAGGAAACTAGGCCATATTTGAAAGATTACAGTTGCAGGGATATAAAGGGGCATGGAAGATATGTTCAATGGCACTATAAGGTTTGTAAATTGTAGTGTAGGGTGGAAAAGCAGAGGATCAAAATTAGAATGACTAACATGAATTCAGTTATCAGAAGTTGAGCTACATAAACATAAAATTCCTACCAAAACAGAGCATAAGCATAGAGAATTATATTTAACATCTTATAGGAAAGTCACTGAAAAGCATAGATATGGAAAGAATATGAATCAAGCATTGATAAAAGTTAATTAAAGTAGAAACACTATGCCATAAAATCATACCACATGAATCCATATATATTAGCTGCAACTGTACTTGTATTTCTAAAAATGTCAACTGTACACAAGAGTCCAAGCCTTCTACTCACTGATGTACAACCTTGATTCTGAATGAAAACTAGATACAAATAGACCAAAAAAGTCTTCCCCTCTCTCAGGGGTCGAATCCCTCAAGATAGGATCAGTTTACATAAATTTCTCCAACAAAACCTAAGACTAGGGAGGTTAAAACAAACGCCTCCTTTTACCCTTTGGATGACCTACCCATCATAAATTAACCTCAAAATTACATCAAAATGTCATTTACAAGCCTATTTACATTTATCTACCTTAGATAACTAAAAAAAATATGAATTAAATCATTAAAATCCAACTTTGACTAAAACAACTCAGAAAATTGACCAACAGGGAAAAGCGCAGCTCTAACAGAGAAAAGTGCAGCGCCACCATGGAAAAGCACAACACCATCTTGTAGAGGAATTTTGACTGCCTTCCTAAGCTCCAAGTCCAAATCTGAAGGTACCATTGGCAATATTAGGATGTATAGTTGTTATTAGAATCCTCAAGAAAGAAAAATGGCCTCTCCAAGGCTGATAAAAATCCAATATCCAAAGGTCACTCCAAAAGCGCAGTGCCTGGGGCAAAAAGGTGGTAGAAAGTAGCTTTTTGGCATGTTTTTTGAAATTTTCTCCCAATATGTTTGCTTACATGGCACCAAAAGTGGATACCTGTGATTTGCAGGTCAATATCTATCCAATAATGTAGATTTTTCCTCATTTTGACCTCTGAGGGAAAAGCGCAGAGCCAGGGTGCTGCGCTTTTGGTTGAACTGGTTTTTTCTGAGTAAGCCAAAAACACCAAAAATTCAAAATTTCGCAAAATTTCTTCAAAATTGGCCCAAAATTGTCCCATGAAACTCGGATATGATGTTTCAAGCAATGAGGGAGGACTCAACCAACAAATCAAGTTTTTCCTTCTCCTTTTGCCTCATTAGGGTTTGCTACAATTTCTTCCTCAATTGCTTGATTATGATTTGAGAAATCTTATTCCTTGTGCAAAATGCATGTCCATGTGCCTATGAAGATTTTTTTCCTCTTATCCCTCTTAAGGATCTTCTCTTATCCCTCTTATGTAGCTTCTCCAAGTGTAAATTTACCTTTTCAAGCCAAAACTCCTTATTTGTCTCAATTTCAGTTGCAATTAGGTCATCAAAGTCCTCTTGACCTAATGGTGGAGATGGCTCCCTTTGCTACTCTAGTACCGTCTTGAGACCTCTATTTCTTGGTATCTTTGCTTTGACCTGCTCTTCTTGATCCTCTAAATCATCAACATCCACAACTTCCTTACCTTTGGCATCATCCTTCTCCAAATATTTCTTGGGCTTGCTAAGAAAAAATTTCTTAACTTGCAACTGCTTGTTTTCTTGTTGAAGGAAAGTGATCATGAAGTCTGCCTTTGAAAAATTGTCCTTCAGTTCTCTAATCTCAACCTCTTTCTCCCAGATGATCTGACCATATGATTTTACCTCCTCATGTGCTTCTAAATCTACCATATGAGTATCAAATTGTACATATGCTTCTTCATGCAATGGTGCCTCATGTGCTTGTGTATCTTCAACTGTTGTAGTAGGCTCAACCATTTTCATACTAGCAGGAGAAAAATTCAACCTCTTCCCGCTAGTGTAGGTCTTTATTACCTCAGCCCTAGGTGTCCTTGTGATAGGTTTTCTTGTGGAACCCACCTCTTACTGTGTTGGTGAAGTCAATGGTATGGAGTGACTTCTTGACTGAGTTGGAGTAGGTAAGAGTGAAGCTGAATGCATGAAACCATCCCAAGACAATTTTACTTGTGAAAGCTGATGAAAAATAAGTATGTTCACCAATCCATGATGGAACAATATAGCATGATGATCCTCTCCTTTTCTATGTACCTTCTCTGCCATTTTGACCATGCTTCTGTAAAGTTAATGAGGTAATTTGAGAGCCTTTACATCGGTGAAATGCATCAATAGACACACATGATATTGATATAACCTGTAGAACCTACCCTCACAGGTGAAATATTTCATGATAATTCTCATGATAGGGGCTTACTTTTCAAGAAAATGTCTTAATGGAAAGATGTGCTTTGGAGCAACTTTGTAAGGAGGTTTCAAAAACATGTTATAGTTTTCAATGTCTAGGTCTCTTTTCTTGAACCATAATTCACCATTGTTTGGAATCCATGTAGCTATGGAAATAGAATATGTTGAAAGAGTGAACACAATGGTCACCTTATCTCTCCTTAGACCAGTGGAAAAAGTTCTTGTGAGCTTGTCATTGAAACCAAGTTATTCAACCTTTTGGCAAAAGGCAAGGCAACCTACATCTTGGAATGATTTCTTAAGAAATGGTGCAGCTATGACATCCCATGTTGTAGTGGGTTCATACCTGATGATTTTACCTCCCTTATTCCTCCTCTGCTCAGTGGTCTCTGAATCCATAGTAAACCCTAGCCCAGTGGGAGGGAAAATTAGGGCTTAGTCTAGGGAAAAACAAGGGATTTTGGGAAGTATTAGAAATGGAGGGGAATGAAGGGGTTCAAGGGACTCTAAATTCTTGGGAAAATTTAGGGAGTGGGGGATATATTTTAGGGAGTGGGGGAAGTGTAATTTTAGGAAATGAATGAGGGGAAATGGTGCAAAAGGGAAAAGCATAACCCTAGCCTAGGAAAGTGTATTGTAGGCTAGGATTTGTAGGAAAATGATGAAAATGAAGGATAGGGGTGACATAAAATATTTAGGAAGGTATATAAAAGGTGGGGGAGGGTGAGTGAGATTGAATGTGAGGTTTTTTCTCAAAAAATTTACCAAATAGACTATGAGACCAAGAAAATGTAGCAAACCCTAGGAGAGGGAATTCTGAGCTTTCTAAGCATGAAATGAATTAATTGAGAGGTGTATAATGATCCAATTACTTGTAATTTACATGTTTAAACCTATATTTTATGAATAAACCACTGAAAATATGAAATCTCCCTTCTTGAAGAAAAGCACAACACTCTTGAGAAAAGCACAGCACAACGAGTGATATGCGCAACGTAGTAAGGAGACTTGGCTTTTGAAGGTGAAATTTAACTTCTCTAAGAGCTGAGAGGAAATTAAATGGTGAAGATATGTCTTGTGAGAGATAAATAAACAAAAAATGAGTTTTGTTCATATTATTATAGGCTGGAAATCGATTTTTTCCCTTGGTGGTCATGTGGCCCCATTTTATCTTTTCATCAATTGATTTGATGGCTTGTGTACTACAGCTTAGGAGCCTTTTTACATATATTACATCATGATAGATGTAAAAAAACACTTTATAAACCTTTATTAAACACTTTTCCCTATTACTACTCATTCAAATGATGATTTGATGCTAAAATGACCTATTTTCATGATTTTGACCCTATGACCTAATGATGACACTACATGGAAGAATGAGTTGAATGATGACCAAGATGATCAAGATACTTTTGCAAAGGAAAATGACCTGACCATATTTATGCTTATTTCCCATGGGACTAAAAGGAGTAGTAATGACCTAGCTAGACTACCTAATGATCAAAATTTTATTTGAAGACCTATTGAAACAATAAAAATTTTCCCTAAGACCAGGGATAATTTTAGGGGCGAATTTTAGCCCAAAGGCGAATTTTAAGGGATTTTAAATTTTATTAGGGCGAATTTTTTATATAAAATCCATTTTTTATTGAAGTTAGCCCAAAAATTATTTTAAAAATAATTAAATATTTAACCTTAGCCCACAAAAAAAAGAGCGCACACAACTGGAAACAAGAAATTCGCCCCCGATTTTTCAGGT